>JAHLWZ010000022.1:0-93306 GCA_020536535.1 Pelomyxa schiedti | reverse complement strand
GCAAAACCTTCGCCGCCGCGGCGTCGTTCATCGATGCCATCTGGTTACGAGCAGCGAATCCAAACGCAACAACCTCGTGCGTGTCTTTGGTAAGTATGATCTCGGTGGAAGTCTTTGGGTAACCCCCTGGAGTCTGAGGCCATGGCGGGTTGTCATACACCTCCCCTGGATTCTGGGTGTACAGCCACGCAAACCCAGTTCGCGCTGTTCCGAAGTCAACAGCGCATATGACTGCGTATTTACTCCAGGAGCTGCTGGTGGGTGTTGTCGAACTTGCGGGGGTGGAGGCCGCCATTTTGGTTTTATCGGGTGTTTTTGTTTTTTTTACTGCTTTTTGGTTGTCCCACCTACCCACCAAAGTACTGCCAGGAATTTTGAAAGCCAAGTTGGACATGAGCTAGTTGGTTCTTAACTTAGGTGCCGTTGGGTTGACACCAAAGACCAAATAAACAAAAAAAAAGGGTATGTCGGGGTCATTGCCGGGCATTACTGGTTCCTCGTCGGTTGTTGCACACCAAGTACCGACAGGCAGTGTAAGTACTGTGATGGAAATCGACCCTAGAACGGTCTTGAGCAATAACCTGGCCCTCCAAATAGAGGAACGGATGAGCACTCTTTCCAGGCTCCAGGAGCAAGTTAAGGCAGAAACAAGACAGCTGGAGCACGTGAGACAGCTGAACAATAGCGAAAGGCAGGCAATACTTTCCAGAGCAACTGCGGAGGCAAACGAGCGGTGTTGGGCAGCATATCAGGGAGAGTTCCGCCTCAAAGACCAACAAATACAGTCCCTTGAAAAAGAGAAGACCGAATTGCTCTCTCAAGTACAAACTCTCAAAGCGCAACAGCAAGTGGGCATTGACCGCCAGTCACAATTAGACTTGCAGGAGAAACTGCTGAAGGATTTAATCCAATCTCTGGATGAAAGACGCTCCGTGCTCGAGACATTCTGTCTCAAACTGAATGGTGAGGTATCTACATTCCAAGATCAAGAACGGAGACTGGAAGAACAAAATCAAATATATGCATCTTTGATAGAAGAGCATTTTGTAAGAAAAGATGCAGCTCCGGGTTCAGGAGTGGATGAGAATAAGGAAAAGGAGGCCGACCTTCGTAATCGAGAAGAAACTATTACAAGAAAAGAAGCATCAATGAGTGAAAGGGAAGAAATGTTAAAGCAGAGAGAATGTATGTGCGCATCGAGGGAGTTGGTTCTTAAAAAAACCGAGGAGAGCCTCCGACAGAAAGACGCTCAGTTGAAACAGGCAGAACAAACCCCTGCACCGCCTCAACTCTTGAAACAACTGGTGGATAGTATGCAGCTTCAAGTTGGAAGATTGAGTCAACATAATTCCTTCTTGGAAGAACTCTCTAGAACAAAAGAACTCAAAGTACAGCTGGGGACTGCCCGTCAGCAGGTCTATTTTTCATTTCTCTGAAATCCCCTCATTCGCGATTAGATAACAACATTTGAAATCGAGAAAGCAAAACTGGAGGATGAAGTACGCCAAAAAAATAAGGTCAATTTCCACCCCCTTTTTTTTTTCCTCTTAATTCACACTCAAAGGCTCACTGGGACTTGGAACAAAAAGTTTCTGAGCTTGAAAAGCGTCTCAGAGAGACAACAGTTCCGCTTGTTCCAGGCGCTGCTGCCTCCATAACCAACGGTTTTCCACTTTTACATGAGATTCTGAGAGCCTACAAAGAATTTCGGGATACAGTTTGTCTCTGCTTCTCATATTTCCTTGACTTCCGCGAAGGAGTTGGCAAATTTTGTATGGGACAAGCTACCATTGTATCGCAGTTACCAGACACCAGAGGCGCAAGCGCAATTCTGTTGCCAGCTTTTTCATAGCAGTGAGGACTTTGTGGTGAAAGAAATCCAGAATATCCAGAGAAGAGTGGCCGGAGCATTTCTTCTTACTGCACTCGACTCATATACACAGAACTTTCTGATGGAGTATTATAGACGAAACTACAAGAACCTGTTTGACATCCCCCTCATGGTTCGTGAGGTTGGGCGAGTGCTGAATATGCAATATTACGGCGGCCTCAAAACAGACTACCGTGATGTGTCTCGAATTATCGAGTCAGCTCTGAATATGATGATTTTGGTTCACATTTCAAATACCGAAATCACGCATGTTTGGAGTGGAGTTGGAACTCAATTTGATAAAACCACAATGGAGAAATTCTACACAGTATGCGGATACTTCATCTTGTTTGAACGTGTGACTAATTTTATTTCAGCAAGAAGAGGACCTGAACAACCCCACAAAGGTCTACCTTGCAAGTCTGGTCGTTTTGCCAGCTGTTTTCACTGGCGACCACCGGGAGCTCAAAGCCACTGTTCTTGTAAAACCTAGATGGTAGCCAAGTTGAGCTGGCTACACACAAAAAAGAAAAACTTTGTTATTTTATTATTCTCTGTGCAAAAATACAAACGATGAACCTGCGCAGTCGAAGCACCAACAGTGGGCCAACAGGTGAAAATGACAGCAAACTTGCTAGGAAGAAACTTTCTTCCCGAGATAAAGAGAAGGCCCAGGAGGAACTCATACGCAGGAAAGGCGCAACAACAACGGCCCGGTCGGGGGCACCACAACCAGCCTCGCCGCCTACATGTACATCATCATGTACAACCACAACCACAACCACAACCTACGTCACCGGCGGGGGAAGCTCGGCCACGTCAACGTCGCCGTCACGCGCGGCCCCCAAAAGCGTCGTGGTAGTTATCAAACGCGCGGACCCGGTTGATAGCGAGGGCCATTCGGCAGGCGATGCAAGGCACGCCTCGCATAGCCGAAGGGGGAGTTCCGAAGAGGAGCAGCAGCAGCAGCACCAGCACCAGCACCAGCAGCACCACGGGCACGGTGGCTGCGGCACGGAAGAGGGGGACCGCGAAAGACTTGCTCTGGCGCATACTGCGGAGCAGCTCAGGCAAAAGGAGGCTCAGCTGCAACTGGAGGAAGCCGAGCTCAGGAAAAGGGAGGCGGAGCTACAGAGGAGTGAGGAGGAGTTTAGGAAAAGGGAAGCTCAGCTGCAAAGGAGTGAAGATGCGTTCAGGGAACGGGACACTGTGTTGCAACGGAGTGAAGAGGAATTCAAGGAAAGGGACGCTGCGCTGCAACGAGCGGAGGAGGAGTGCCGTAAGCGAGAGGACGCGTGCATAACAAGGGAGGGCGATTGCTCCACCAAAGAAGTTGAGCTGGAGAAAACCGCCCAGGACATTCAGAACTTGTCGGAAATATGTAGGCAGATGGAGGAAGCATGCCACAATATTAGCAAACGCTCACTCACTTCACAAAACTATACCGCTTCTGCCTGTTGCAACAATCAGAACCAGGTGGAGTCTGAGGTGACAATATCCCAACTTAGACAGGAAGAGCGGTTAAAGAATAAGGTTGCTCCCATCTAGAAGAAAATCTTTACTCACTCCATACAGCAAATCTGGGAACTACAACGTAAGGTAGCCGAATTGGAATCTAGGCCCTCAGAGGCTACTCCCCTCTGTCCTGTTATAGGCGAGGCACCTTCCTTGACCAATGGTTTTCCTCTGCTACATGAAATCATTTCTAGATACAAAGAGTTTCGGGACAATGTACCTTTATCTCGAACTTCATATAGCCCCAACTATAGTACAGATGTTCGCCAATTTCGTTTATGACAAGCTCTCATTAACTCAATGTAATATTCCGTCAAAGCAGAGCGGTTTTTGCCTACAAATTTTCAAAGCAACTGAAACACTCATAACCCTTCAAATTGACGGTCTCAAAAAAGAAGTGTTCTCACCCCTGGCAACCAGTGAAACACGTGACGAATTGGCTGAAAGCTTTATTTATGAGTACATGCGAAGGAATCACCTGCAACTGTTTAAAATTAAGGAGCTCTCCAAAAATCACCTCAAGGGCAGTAAGTTTCTTCAAATTTGCTCTGGTCACAAGGACGTGGCAGACACACTCCACAAGCTGCATGAAGAAATGTGCTACATAATCTTGCTTGCTAACTTGTCAAACACACCTATTGTTCATGTCTGGGATCCACCAAAAGTACCTTTCAATAGGGCAACTATGTCGACATTTTGGCAGGTGTGTAGTTTGCATCCCTGCCTATGTGCTCACAACTTACAGGAGGGCCCGATTGTTGCTGGCACTTGTTTGCCTGCAGTTTCAGTACGAGATCAACGAGAACTCAAATCTGTTGTGTTTCTGAGCTCATAGAAGACAATAACTTGCCCAGCCCTATTAATACATGCACATAAGTAAACCAAAACAAAAGAAAAAAGCTCAAAGCCCCTCTCCTTTTTGGGATTGAGGCATGTCTCACAACCAAACTTGTGGCACTGTCGCTCCAGGCAGCCAAAAGATTAGATTTCTCTCCCACCCAAATCTGTTAATTGCTTTACTTTTTCTTCTATTCCTCACGTTGGCGAGGGTGATGAGTCAGTCGACGAGCAACACGTTTATTGAACTGTGGAAAGGTAGGCACCCACAATTGGTGTTTTCGATCCATTGTACATAACCTCGGGGTAGGGTTGGACCTGGGCTCCACGAGGCAGCAATGGGACCAGCAGGCTGCATCTATTGCAAAAAATAAGGAAAGCAGGCAGTCGTCCAGGAAACAACTTATGGATAATACAAAAGGTGAGTGTTTTTCCTCTCCGCCAGAAACGAAATCCCAACATTGAACTCTGGCGACAAGAATTCAAAGCTGCATCGGATACGGATAAAATTCGCCTGGTGACTCCTTTGATCACTTTGTATCAGGTGGGATTTGTTGTGTGTGCTGAAATCACTTTGTGACATTGTTTAGGAAGAAGTAAACAGACTCACACTGGGTTGCAAGCAAGCTGAACAAGCTTTTTTAGCAATGCAAACTCTTCTTTCCACGATTCCTGACCCCTTGCAAGTCATTGGCCAACTCACGGTGTGGTATGTTTGTTGTGGTGAAATGTCAACAGTGTAAATTATTATAGAATACAATCTCATATTAGAGGTAAGATATGTCTCAATAACAGAACATCCAGGAAGAGAAACAAAAACGTGAAGCGAGATTTGGTGAGCTAGAAGGGGAAGTTAAACAACTTCGCTCTCAGGTCGCTGACTACCAATCAGAATTTAGGTACTGGGATGTCCTTTTTTTTCTTGCTAATCCATTTGAAGTGCTCTCAAAAATCAGGAAGTTACACTAAGGCGTTATGAACTGAAAATACATGAACTAGAACAAAAGGTTAACCAAACCTAAGGTAAAGTATTCTAATCAACACAGCTGGAAGATGATAAAAAGGTACAAGAGGCATCTGAAACGCGCCAGCAAGAATATCAAGCAACAAAAGAACGGTGAGCTGCCCAATACTTTCGTATCTAACTTGTGGAATTTCAGTGAAGCAGAACTGAATCGGACAATAGAAACGCTGAAAGATGAGCTCTCACGAGCCAATACCACCATTCGCAACTCACAAAATGCAATTGTAGATATGAAGTCCTCCTTTGGTGAAGCTTCTTTTATATTATGATCACTGTCTAATTATTTCTTCCAGAGGAAAAACTAAATGCAAAGCAGACCGAGATGGATGTTTTAACGTAAATCCCTATCGTCGGATTCAGATTTTCTTACCACTTTTCCCCTCCAAAAGTGCAGAGTTGGAAAAAGAATCAGCAACGTTAATGGCATTGAGAAGTGACATGGTAAACTGTGATCCTTTTTTTTGTTTTGTTTTGTTTTGTTTTGTTTTGTTTTGTTTTGTTTTGTTTTGTTTTGTTTTGTTTTGTTTTGTTTTAAAAATCCACATAAAGCAACGGTTGAGAGCAGAGTCGTCCCAATCAGACAGCAACCCTTCCTCAACATTACCCTCAGAGATGTCAGTCATTATGATGAAACAAACAGAATTGGAACTGCAAGCAACTCAGAAGGATATCTTAATTGCATCACTCAACGAAAAGCTATCAAATCTGGAGGCAAACTCAAACAGCATCCAGTATGTTGATGTGCCTAGAAACGAACTAAGATGTGTAGGACCAACATGCAGACCAAGATTGATTCCCTTCAAGAATCCCTTAAACAAGAGGTTCACTCTTTCTATCGTACTATCCCACACTTACAACACCCAAGAGATTGGAACGGGAGCAATGCACTAAAGGATTACCAACAAGAGAGCAGTATCTCACCATGGTAACTGAACTGGAGACATATCGGGTAAATAATTTTTCCTCATCTGCTTCTATGCCTGAGCACGCATACCACAGGCACTTGAGGCTCCAGTAGACGCGCAGTCTGAAACTCTCCACACACCTAACCCTTCTGTGGAAGTCATTCTTAAGGAAAAAACCAGAAGACTGGAAACAGAAACAATGCAATTGCGTGTAAGTACTCTGTAATATTTTTGAATGTGACAACAACCAAGCTTTACACCTGAGGCAGGCCCGCATTAATCAATATGAAGCATCTGAAGCTGAAAAAGCAGCTGCTTTACGAACCTGTGAAGCTGAAAACGTAAGACTCACTACCTTGATATCCAAGTTGGAGGCACAGATTGATCAACTTTCTGCTGCACATACCTCACCCCCAGCGTCACCTCTTGTGGATGTCCCTCCTAGTGCATCATCACTGGATCAAATTCTTGGCTTCTCCAGTACATCAACAGTGGTCTCGAACGTTCCACCTTCATCGCCCTCAACATCTCCTGCAGTGCCTCGACCTGAACATGGAGAAGGAGGAATGGTGGCCGTTGTATGTGAGCAAAGGGATCGGTTTAAGATGAAAATGGAACAACTAGAAGCAGTTGAGTATGGCCAAAAACAGTCTTAGACCTCTAAGTTCGCAACTAGGACAAAGTGAGCCTGAAACAGGCTCTGGATAAAGCCTCATTGGATTTGTCCGAACTGAAGGATGACAATTTGAAATTATTCCAAAAAATCAAGTTTCTGCAGTCATACCAGGCAATTTCCCTCTCTGTTTCCTCTCATTCATCCTTTAAAGAGTCGTAACACTGGCAATGGGACAGTTCTTGTTGACATCGAGCCTCGTACAGATAATGTTGCTCCACTCCTTCTCCATCCAAAACCTCGCTTACAACACACCAGAGAGCTTCCAGAACGCATACACAGTCACTAGAAAAATATGACAGAATGTATGAACAAGCAATTAACCCATTCGCCGCCTTTGATAGCTCGGTTGTTCTTTCCCAAATTCTTCATACAAACAACAACCTAACCAACTGCTACAGGAAAAGGAGCAAAGATACCGGCAGCTCAATGCTGTGGACAAAGTCCTATTGCGATTCGGTAGATACTGTCTCTCTCACGCATGGGCCAGGAAGTTGATTGCAGTCTATGTGATCTTGCTTCACCTGCTAGTTTTTGCTACACTCTATTACCACACCTCATCTGCACCACCTCCAAATCCAGCACATCAAAGCTAAATCATTTCCTCATTCTATTGTATTTACCCCAATAGTGAACAAGACGTAAACAAACGATTTCACCTTTATCTGTCTCTGTAAATGATTTTTTTGTTTTTTTTTACACTACTATTTTCCACAATCTGAATGTGTACATAAGCCGAATTCGAATAAGGTCCCACACCATCTGGACAACACTGTATCAGAAATCACTTTTTGTGAGGAAAAGGGTACCTTAATGGCTACAGTCAAAGGTGTCAAACTCACTTCCAAACACTGTAGTGGGACCTCAAAAATAGGAACACCTATCTTTCCCGCTATGTATGCCAATTCTACAACACAGGCACCCCTGATGTGCGTTGGGTATGTCAAGTAAGGGATTTAATACCCTTCAATATGCTGGTTGGGGATAAGAAGCTGTACAGCTTCGCGTGTGAATATACAAAGACCGCAAGTATTGAATCTCTGGGGATAAGAATAGCACAGTAGTTTGGAAAGAGCATAAACAACAATCATCCCAATAATTTGTGGCGTTGTTTTCTACATTAGTTTTGGAAAACCGCTATTAGTTCATATAGGAAAAAAGTACCCCTGGTGGTTGCAGCCTTTTTGTCTTGGGAATTCCAAAAGCAACTGCGGCATAGCTCCTTGCACTGCCTGGCATTAGGAAGGGAGTCATCTTGGCTTCGAGGGCAACAACATCGGAAAAGTTGTAATTCCCAGCGGAATCAATAACAAGAATAATGTCCCCCCTGCAGCATAGTAGTCCCTAATGCATTTAAGTGGAAATTGGGGTACTGGTGTTGAGGCCATCACACCCTCTTCAAAGCGCCGCCTATCCCTCTATGCGCCATAAGCTTCAATACTCTGAATGTATTGAAAGCCTGATTATGTGATGGTGTGACCGAAGGTGAAGAGGATGACATGGATGCAGAGGAAGTCGCTGTCATTAATGCAGTCACACCACTGCCAAGAAGGGAGGTAGGAGGAGTTGCAAATTGCGTTGCAGTTTGGCTTGCAGATGAAGGGGAATTGAAGGAAGAGGACATAAATGAATGGGCACACTCTGATGTTTCATCTCGGCTGCCATCATCCACAACAATGATTTCATAAGTGAAAGATGGGTCTATTTCGACTCGACTGTGGAGATAGGATAAAGTATCTTTCAGAAGATCAGGCAGCCTGGTCTGGGGGATGGTTACAACTATGAAAAGAAAACTATTTCATTTAAGTATTAAAAGTTGTCGCCACTATAAGCCTTCAAGAGTTTAATTAGTCATTGGTAGATTGTATTTTACAGAATAATGAGTTGAGATAGACTTGTGCATTGAAGGCTACAATAATGACACTCAAATAAACAGAACGACCAAGAGGCTCAATCATCGGTGTGGGTGGAGAGAATGGAGGTAGTAACAAAATTGATGGAAATGAGTGTTTTGTACCTTTTTTGTTTAGTATCTTTTTTAGAAGTAGTGTTGTTGGGAAAGGGAAGTATACCATCCTTGGGATCCAGAAAGTGATTCTCCCCAGGAAGCCACACATTTGCTCCAAAGAAATTCCTCCTGGCACCAGCACCACTTGATGTAACCGCCGGTGTTTTTCTAGTTGGCCTGAAAGCCTTCCAAAATGGAAAAACAAAGCAAAAAAAAAAAAAAAAGTTACAACACACACCAGTAAGGCAATCAATCAAAGAAAGCAAACTGACGTGCACACACGCACGCACACACACCCTGAGGTTTGGCCTCTGATACGAAGACGGCGGGGGAGCCAGCAGCCACACCAGCACCAGCACGACCACAACGGGCGTCACCACCGCCCCCGCCACCGACCACCAGCCCCCAGCGCACCCAACAACCGCCGCCGCCGCCGCGGCTCTGCCCCCCACGTCCCCTACTCCACTCACGGCTGCCCCTTGTGTTGCCGAGGCAACCGCTGTGTCAACCGCCATTATGGGCTGCGTCTGCGGCGCGTCGATGTCCACGTCGAAGTCGGGGGAGAAGCACACGGCCATGGCGGTGGAGGGCACGGCAGCGGGGGCGTAGCGGCCGTACGCCGCCGGGCAAACTGGACTTATGGGACGAGCGGAAATGCAACCACCATCATCATCATCGCCGCTCCCACAAACGATGCAGCCACAGGACATTGCTACCCCCACGCGCAGCGGCTACGTACCCCTCAAGTCAACTTACCAAGATGGAGATGAGTTGAGAATTTCTCTTTTTATTGGAACTGTGAATGTGCTGGTATGCACGTCCATAGTTTCCGAAAGGAGGTGGGCGGGTTCGCGGCCGGCATACTATGCCATTTCCCAATCCCCCGTTCCTAAATTTCAGAGTCCCTGGCAGAAGGAACGTTCCAATTTTGTTTGACATCCTTTGAAAGGCTTCGAGTTCGTTTGTTCTTTTCACTTGAAAAAACCCAAGATCATCAGGGGCGGTGATGGCATTTGTAAGAGAGACCAAGATCGTTGTTATTGGTGACGACGACGCCGGAAAGACCGTGCTTCTGATTGCCTTCACTGAGCACAAGTTTCCTGGTACGTTGTTCTCGCATTATGGGTGCGTTGGTTATTGCTGCGTTCTTTGTTGCTTTCTAGTTGTGCCTTGCTGAAATTTTGTTTTTTTTTTTCCCTTTTTCACACTCATATGTTGTTCATAGTGGAATATGTTCCTACTGGTGTGGTTTTTTACTCTCTTTCATTGGGAGGAGTTCACCTCCTAAGCAGTATTCGAGAACTACAACAGTAGTGTCGTTGTTGATGGTAGCCCGCGGTTGGTTTCACTGTGGGACACTGCTGGACAAGTTTACTCTTTGTTTGGCAAATTATGAGAATGAGTTGATAATTCAAAAGGAAGACTATGACAGACTTAGACCATTGAGCTACCCTGACACAGATGCTTTTTTATTAGTGTTTTCAGTTGCCTCACGGACAAGTTTTGAACATATACGTACAAAAGTACTAACTGCTCTCTAAATGTTTGCCTTTAGCTGAAGTAATTTTGTCCAACTTTTTTAGTGGTGGCCTGAAGTAGTCCGGTATGACTCACTCGCGAAGTACATCATTGTGGGCACCATGACAGATTTACGAGACACAAAACCAGAGGCAGATGTTGTCTCAAGGGAGGAGGTGGAACAAACCTGAACTCCGAAGTGCCAAATTAACTGAAACAAAAGGGTGAACAGTTAGCAAAGCATCTAATGGCACTTTGCTATATGGAGTGCAGCTCCTTATTAATGCAAGGTGTACAAGAGGTATTTATGGAAGCACTTAGAAGGACCTTACCTGTTCCTAAATCAGTACTGGAAACATCAGCACCAGAATCCACTTCGGTTTTTTCAATATGACATTCTATCACTAACTAATACTGTTTCTTTAAAAAAAAAAAAAGAGAAAAAAGAAACACATAGGTAGCATTGCCTTTATGATAGCTACTCACTGGCCTAACTCTCAGCAGTTCCTGACCTGTTGAAAACTTTCAAAGCATTTCAAGAGAAAAAATCTCCTTCCAGCAGACGTGCTGAACCACCCACGTTAACTTTACCTCCAAGGTCATTCTTTATTACTTGACGTAAATCTGAATTAGTTAAGGCCACGAGCACCATCCTGTATCAACCTGCTTGCAACTACAACTGAGAAATCTTTACCCCTTACTAAAATGCGAGCACAATCTTCTCCTTTCAGTAGTCTCCTTTCTTATGGACCCTGATTTATTTCCTTTCAAAGCATTTGAGGAAATTGGGTGTTGGATATTCAATGTTACATCTGGTGATGAGATGTAAATTTAAGTCATCCAGAAATATTACTGAAAGGTCTTCAGAATTTCATCTAACTGGGGTGAACCAGTTGACTATGTGATTATTAATGTCATTGCCCGTCAAAGTGCTTGCATTCTCACTCTAACTGGTTCTATAACTCTTTGGTATTTAGTATTTTAACTTTCACTAGGTCGAATCACCATATCCTCATTTGAGGTTGATGAACGCAGCATTATTGCAGCTGGTGACAGCTGCAGATATTTTATTATTTGTGAAAGTTTGTGCCCATTTTGTGCTATGGAATAACACTTTCCAGAGATTGGACTTGGATTTGAAACACAAGATCTAGCCCAAAATTTTTTACTTCTTGTTATGAGTCGAATATACCAAGCAAATCATTTTCACGGGTATCAAATACCAATTTGGGGATTTCCTACTCATCAGTTAAGAAATGTACAGTTGCCAACATCACCAACTCCAGTTCTCACACCACCAATTCCACCTATTTCCAAACTGGCAGGTCTGTTTCTTCGTTCGGTTATTCTACTGACATTTTGTAGCTGTCTCACCGACACCACCTCTGTCAACTGTCACCCAGACACCTTCAGCGGTTACTCAATCAGCTCCTCTTGTTACCATCCCTCAGGCTTGCCCAGCAGTTACTCAATCAGCTCCTCTTGTTACTGTCCCTCAGCCTTTACCTCCAAGTAGCAAACCTTCACCAGCCAAATCGAAGACATGGTACACCCCATACCTTGTTTTGAAAATTTACCCTTTTCAGTACCCACTTTCGAGCTTCGCTGAAAAATAAGGAAGGAGAAACAACAGTTAAGCTAGCAGTGACCCCTGCTGGGCTTGCAGTCTCCGCGAATTCTACGGAAAAGGTGTTTCCATGGCATCCGACGATAGACACCTATTTAGTTAATGACAGCTCTCTGAAGGTTTCACTTCCTTTTGATGTAAATGCCTGCCTAACGATAAAAGATCACCATCGGACCTGAAACTGTATTCCTTGTTGGTGGAGGTGAAGTAAAGGGAATCCTGGACGCGGTTGAAGAAAACCTCACAGGATTTTCTTTTTCGTTTCCCTTCAGAAAGCTTGCCAGAAAATATGAGGTCATCATATTTATTCCCTTTTTTTTTTCTTCACCCTTACTGTATCAGGACTCTTTTGTCAATACAAAGCGTTGTGCAGTCCACCATCGCACCCTCTCTGGAAAGTTTAAAAATTTGGAGGCGTTTGCACAGTCTCTCGATACTAAAAAGCGTGAACATGCCCGCTTAAGGGAGTATGACGCTGCCGAAAAGGTGACTCCACTCATGTTCCACACCTAAATATCCACAGGTAAAACAAGAACAAATACTCCTTGAGAAACAATTGGGCGAGATAAGCGGCGTCAAAAACAGTCTTGAAGTGAAACTTACAGAACAAAAAACACAACTGAAGGAGCTATGGCAGGAGATTATTGTATGCGTGTCTATAATGTACAACCCAATCATAAGCAAACAACCAGGGCCTGAAGGACAAGACCTATTCATCCCTTGTAGGTCTACGGGCAGAGGAGGACAGGTACCATCTCTCTGAATTCTTCTCTTCCGAATTTTTTTCTCTAGGTGCTGCCAAAATGAGGACTATCAACAAGCCAAAGTATTTTTGGAAGCTTGGCAAAAAACTGAGGAGCAGTACCAAATTGTGTGCTCCGGGTACCCCAAATTCCAACCCTTATTTCCATACAGATGGAAGAAGTGTTCACAACACTGAAGTCACCTGACCTTGCAGAAGTTGATTGAGCTTGTTACTGTTTGTTTGTTTGAAAGGTGTAGTGGGAGTGGAGAACCCCAATATAATCTGTACTATGGTTTATCTGCGAGTTTTAGTAATGGTTTAACACCCACCAACAGTAACCCGTGGGAAACGAAAAGAAGGGGAACCGTTTTCTTGTGTCACCCGCCACTAGTTCCGCTAAATCAAGTACCCAAAAAAGGTGGTACCATACCGGAATGAGTGCTGAAGCGTATCTACACATACGTCCGAATTTCCTGCCAACATAAATGACAGGTGGTGGTGCACCCAACGAAGAGGGGGATGCGCTCGGTGCTGTTGTGGGGCAGCACGTGGGTGTGTTTTTGGCGTTTGTTGGCGCCGAGTTCGTCGTCGCGTCGTTGGTTGCGTGGGCATTGAGGGAGCTGGCGCCGGTCGACGTGTTCGAATCCCATAACGGCGACCCGCCTTCGCCTTCGCCTTCGCCTTCGCCCTCGTCCACGTCCTGGCGGCGCGGGGTCGGCGGCGAGGAATTCAACTGGTTACGGTTGCACAAAATCACAAGGGCGGCGTGCGGGACGCTGAGCAACGCGTTTGTGGGATACATTGGAATCGCCGCCTACTTTTACGGGGACGCCTTCTGGTTCAACATGTCGTGCACGGTGAGCTGCGCATTGTGGCTGTTTGACTTGATGCTCGTTCTCCCGCTTCGGGGAATGTACTCGCGCCCTTACATCAAGTATGTGCGTGTGTGGTCTATATTGACTTCCATGTCATATGGGGAAAAAACCGGTGCGGCTCTGTAGGTTCACAGTATGCCACCACCTGACGGGAACGCTGCTGCGTCTTCTATCTCACACGTTCATCAGATATTCAGTTGGTATGGCTATATTGTTTCGCCAGCATTTTAATTGCAATCACCACACGTACTTGTGTCTACTAGTTCCGCCATCGTTCTGCCTTGGTACTCAAATATGGGAGGTGTCGACGGCGACTTCGTCAGTCCTATTGCTGATTAGAGAGGCATTTCAACCGACGCCAAAGACGACTTGGATTCTACAATTAATTGCGTTCAGTGTGCAAAGATTAATACGCATTTTCTCCTGTATGTGTCCTGTTTCTAAAGTAAAGAATATACAACGAATTCCATCAAGTGATACGGCCTATTAAACATTCACACAGATGTGTTCCTTGTCTATCACCTCTGGGTCACGATATGGCTTGATTTGTACCCCACCCTCGTGTCACTAGCCGTTCCCTGCCTTGATGTATATGACATCATCAACCAAGTGAACACTCTGAGAATGACAGCTTCAACACTGGCAACACCCAACACTCATAACAAAGACCACTGAACGACAAAATACTACACTTTGTCAATAAAAAAAAAAACCCCAACAAGACACCCTTTTTGTGGAAGAGGTGCATTGAATAGTTTGAACACCAACAGATCTGACACGAATGCAACGAAAAGAAGCCCAAACACACAAGAAGAAAGGAAAAAAAGGGGAAAAAAAAAAAAGAAAAGGATAAAAACAAACAGCAAACCGCAATCAGAGAGTCGTTGTAGATCTACACGAATGGCGTCGTGTGGGGTCTATGGCAACTTGTGTGTCTTTGGTTTTTCCCTCGTTTTGCTCCCGTCTGCGAACTTAGCACACTCTACCACGTTGAGCTCAACGCAATTAGATACTATTGCTTGGGTAGTAACAAGGGGTGCACTGCGGGGGGACCTTGTTATGGGACGGACCTGTACGCTGGATCTGTTTGTTCCGCTGCACGACACGCTGGGGTCGTTGGTGAAAACGTATGAACCACGCGTGTGGGGTCGGGTCCTATGCCATGTGGCCATTATGGGTGAATTAATTGTTGTTGTCAACAACAGGGTGGCTTTTTTGGAGCTTATCCCTCCCCTCAACAAGCAACCAGCCTCGTTGGCTCATTTAGAAATGGTGTCTATTCATATTCTAGCAACACACCTTGTCCTGCTTTTACTGTCACTCCTCCTTCTGTAATTTCCCTCTTTTTTTTTTCTTTTTTTTTGGCTATATAGTATTTTTGCTTGGCTATTTTTCTTATCTGTCTTGTATAGAGAGAAATACCTTATGATCAGATGCCAAATCTACCATCACAACGCCACCATCACTTCCTAAAGCTGGCACCACCACTTTCAGGGTGTTGGACGTGCTTCTGTTGTAATACTGTTAAATCACCACAAGACCCCCGTTACGCATGTATTGACTCTCTTGGATACCAACAGACCTGCCGATATGACATGTGTGAATCATGCCTGAAGTTCACTGCTACTGTACCCCAAACTGACTGTATCTCCTCTTCCTCACTTTTTCTCAATTAAACTCCAAAACAAGTACCTTGTGGAAAAGACCTCTTCAAAGTGTCTACCCACCACCACCTTCTTATGATGAGTGTAGAACAGAACCAGTTCTGGTGCCAATCGTGTGGCTCTTCACCCTATGGAACAAGACTCAAGTGTTGTTTTGGGGGTTGTGCCTATCAATTGTGTTTGCAATGCTTGAAGACAAGTGTTTCTACAGGTATTCGTGTTTTTCGAAGTTTTCTTCTTTAAACTTCACTACAGTGTACCCTGCACCCGCTCCGCAAGTAACATCAGCCTACCCAAATGTGCAGGCAACCTCTCCAAATGTTCTACCTTCGGCTCCTGTCTCAAACCAGACAACTCCGATGTCCCATCAACAACTCAGTTCTTCTATGTTTCCATCTTCAACAGCCACCACAGGACAGCAGTTTGGCACTTATTCTACCTTCGGTACAACACCCAGCACACCTACAGCGGCAGTCGCGAGTGTTACTTTGCCTTCCATTGGCCAACCTTCTATTACTTCTCTCCCTGTTGTGCAACCTACCACTACACTTCCTGTTTCACACGTCGGCTTTACTGCATCTACCCCCCTAGTACAACCATCAGTTGTGCCGCCAACTACCTCGTCGCCAGTATCAATTTTAACATATGGATATGACATAACTTCATTTAGGTCAATGTCAATAACGATGACCAAGAAAATCTACGAGTAAGTACCTATTTTCCTTTTAGCTTTTTTCTACTCAAATTGTAGCTTGTGGCTTTGATTAAACAAAGAGACTTGCAACAGTACACACTCTTTGTCTTTCAATTATGCTTACCAGTTGTAGGAAACAAGCAGCAGAACAAGTAGCAGAGAAAAGACGTAAGGTGGAAGAAGCATTAAGGTTCGTTGTTGATTTATTTTCTTTTGAAAAACCATCAGCAGAAAGCAGGCTGAACAACAAGCAGCTGACGATATGCGGTATGGTTCCTTTCAGGGGCAGGGCTTCTCACAGTTAAATTTGCAGAAGAAAGGCTGAAGAACAGGCAGCACAAGAAGCCAGACGTAGGGCTGAAGAACAAGCAGCACAAGAAACCAGACGCAAGGCGGAAGAAGCTCAGAGGTATTTTAGGCACTCTCATTGCCTTCTTTTAAACTGCCCAGGCAAACTGAGTTACTAAAACAGGCAGAACTGAAGGCAAGAGAAGAATGGCAGAAGCGCGAGCAGGAGAGGCATGCCCTACCTCAGCATTTCTTTACTTATAAGTACCTAGGCAAGCTGAAATAGCCCGCCTTCTGCGGATGGAAGAGGAAAAAGAAGCAAGATTTCAAGAAATGAAGAAAACTGCAGAAGATGCACAGCTGAAAATAGAGGAAGCGAAAAGGAAAGCTGCAGAGGAAGCTCAGCTGAAGATAGAGCAAGCACAGAGAAAAGCTGCTGAAGAAGCTAGATACATGGTCCATTCTTCTGTTTAACCCTTTTATTTATTTACTGGAACTTATCATAAAGCAACAAGCACTGGAGGAGGCAAACAAACGGAAACTTGCTTTAGAAGAGGCCAAACAAAGAGTATACTAATTCATCACCTTTTAGCCGTAACCGACAGCAATAGGAGCTAGAAGTAAAACTTGCACAGCAAGCAGAACTATTACGACAACAGCAAGAGAGGCAACAGGTGAACTAATGGTCTTGTGTTCCAAAATAAAAAATAACACAATCCAGCAAGAACGTGAAGCTGAAGAAGCACAACGCCTTGTTGCTCAGGTTAAACGCCGCCAGTGGGAGGAGCAGCAACAAAAACTGGAACTTGAGGCCAGAAGACGAGCGGCAGAACTGGAAATGCTTCGCAAACAAAACGAAGAAGCTACTAAGCGCTTAGCCGCAGAAGAGGCAAAACGTGTTGCTGAAGAGCAAGCCAGGTAAACCAATTTCCTTAAGATCTGAATTGTAAATACTCACTTTAGGCTCCAAGCTGAAGAAAATGCAAGGAGATTGCAGCAAGAAGCAATTTGGCGTTTGCAACAAGAGGAAGCTAAGCGTGTTGCTGAAGCACAGGCAAGGTATCTTCCATTACTCTCCCCATAGTCCACTAAATCACTTAGACTTCAAGCAGAAGAGACTGCCAGAAGACTCACTGCTGAGAAGCAAAGGGCAGAAGAAGAAGCACAAAGAAAAGCACAAGAAGCGGCACAATTGAAATCGAAGGAAGAACTTGCTGCTCGCGCGGCGGCCGAGGAGCAAATGAGGAGGCGAGCATTGGAGGAAGAAGCTGCCCGCTTGGCCCGTGATCGAGAGCAAGCAAGCAGAATTGCCGCTGAAGAACAAGCCAGGAGGTTGGCAGCAGAGGGGGAAGCACAACGTCTCTTAAGGGCAAGAGAGCAAGCAGATAAGGCAGCTGCAGAAGAAATAGCCCGACGAAAAGCTGCCGAGGAAGAAATGTTACGACAAGCACAGCAAGCCAGAGAGCAAGCTGATAAAGCATTAGCTCTAGAACAGGCAAAGAGAAAAGCAGCAGAAGACGAGGCAGCTAGACTTGCCCAAGCTGAAGGCATGATGAGACGCACCGCTGCCGATGAAGCGGCAAGAAAAGCTGCAGCTGAAGCTGCACTCCAGCGGGCTGTGACACAAGCACAAATTGATGCAAATACTCACACAGAAGCTATGCGCTTGGCTGTAGAGGAAGCAACGAGAAAAGCGGCAGTGGAGGAGAGCCGACGAAAAGTTCAAGAGGAAGAAAACAAAAGAGCAGTTCAAGAAGCAATTGAAAAAGAAAGAAGAGCTGCAGCAGAAGTTCTTGCCCAACAGAAAAGTTCTGAGGAAGCTGCCAGAAAACAAGCCTTTGAAGATGGAAGAAAGCAAGGTGGGGCTGACGAAGCAAGGAAGCTTAAAGCATCAACTGTAGTGGTAGTGCTGCAAATGTATTTTCCTCAGTGACAGGAATACAGGTAACAGACACAAAGACTGCCCCACAAATGGTGGTGATAACCCCTCCTCCGACTTCGGTTACGTCGCCTAGTCCCGATCCCAATATCCCAAGTGGCCCCCCTAAGCCACCTCGAATTCAATCTCGAAATTATGCTGATACTTCTAGTGACAGAGATCTACAGGTGTCTGCTAAAATTGAACGAAAACCTGGGAAGGTTTAATCACAGTAACATGTGGCATCTTTGACAACTACAAGATGTGGGTTCATGTTTACGTAATGGAATCCATGGATCTTATTGCTGGAGATTATGACGGAAAGACAGCACCATATATTATTGTGGTAAGCTTTTCCTAATTTACTCCCCTTACCTAGTGTCACGTAGGAGCATGATGGACACAAGCCAAAAACGAAGGTTGTAAAAAAGTCTCTTGCTGCAAGGAGGCATGCCATTGTATGAACTTTCCTGTACTGCATTTTATAACTTTTTTTTAAAGTGGAATGAATCTTTTTCAATCGAAATCAAAGACATAAATAAACCTCTGAAGTTGCATGCCTGGGTATGATGATATTTCTTTCCCAATATTATATATTGAGTTCTGTAAAGGACAAAGACTTCTTCTCATCTGATGATTTGGGCGGTAGTACCATTGATTTAAATACTGTACCAGACTACTGGCAAGATAGGTGGGTCTGCCTGGAGGTTGCCCCTTTGCTTTAATTGTGCATTTCTAAAACAAAAAGGGAGTGCAATCTGGAAAATTGCATGTCAAAATAATGATTGCGTACACAAAAGATATAAGTCTTCCAATAGAAAATGGTTCTGTTGTTAAAGCAGTCTCTGATGTATGTTTGAAACTTTTTATCCTTTCGTACTGCAAAACGGGAAATAACACATCAAAAGAACCCCGAAAATTTGAACTGGGAGGAATGGAAAAAACTTTTTCAGGCAGCAGGTATTTCCAGGAAAGATTTACAGAGGCCGGAAATTCGTAAAGTTGTTATGCAGGTTGCTTCCTTATTTTTTATTCTCCCACTTATGTCCTAAGATCATTGCCCAAAAACGGGCAGAGCAAACCAAGCAAGCCCCTTCTCAAGCACCCCCAGCGCAGACAAACCCAGCAACAGCACAGGCAAACCCAGCAACAGCGCAGCCGAGAGATTCCTCACCATCCCCACTACGCACGCCTACTCCTGTTTCAGTCGCACAAAACTCGCCATCTGCAAATTCTATACCATCCTCAACCACTTCAGCAACACCGCCAGTGACCCCCATCCAAACACCACCATTGCCTTCAAGAACACCCACTGAAACAGTCGCAGCCAATGTATCTGAGGACCCACTTGACACACCACCCCCACCCCCACCACCGAAGCCCGAAGTTCCCGCACCACACCCTCCTGATGACATTGAAGTTGAACCGGACTTGGATTTGCCACCAGCACCCCCGCCTCCCACTGAAGACGAATCAGCCCCACCTCCTCCTCTGCCTCCCCGGAGTCGTACCACAGAAGAGGATACATCTTCTCCACAACCCCCTCCACCACCACCCCCACCCCCACCACCTCCTCCCTCTTCCTCCTCAGCCCCTCCTCCTCCACCACCTCCAAAGGCAACTAATGCTCCTCCAAATATTAACAGGGTGTGCCCTAACCCCCCACCAAATAGTAGACAAGCGTATAAATACTATTAGTATACATTTCAATTATAACTGAATGTCAACAGTAACCAACAACACTACACAGACTGTGAGTAACAAAGCCCTGCTGGACAGTATAGTTGCTGGGACCGCACTCCGAAAAACACTCCGCACAGAGCAACCACCACCCGCGGTGGATTCAACTGAAGGGAAGTCACTTGTAAGTGCCCTTACAGCTGCCATCAGCTCCCGGAGGCCTGCTGTGGTACATCAGCCCTTTTTCATACAATTCCAGCGATATATTTACATTCACACAGGACGGTTCAGACGATGGGTGGAGTGATGAGGATGACGATTTTGAGTAACAATTTACTTATAAAACAGCCTTCTCTTTCACAGTTAATGGCAAATAAATACCCCTCATTTATTCGACTGCCAGTATGTCAGTCCCACAATAAACATTCATACATAGTCCTATGTTCTCAGGATTCTTCCAATTCCGAACAACAACCGATAGCTTTTTTCTTTGTTTTGATGGTGATTTGGAGTTCGCACACAAGATGCAAACTCCACTCAACAAAAATTACACTGCTGGGATCCCTGTTGGGGGAATCCCAATGCAATCATCACAATACGAGTGCAAGGTATCGGACGACCACAAGCGCACCACTCCTTGTTGATCGAGCAGTGCACACAGTCAGGTATGTATGAAGAGACACCTATGGATCCCCTTTCGGTTTTTAATGGTCCCCTTCAACACAACCAATTATGGGTCCGGAGAATTTCCAATCACAAAGGAATCCCATAAGCTACCGGAATTCCCGGTCGCGTAGTCCTGCGAGGTTCAGGATGTATCTCCAATACATACCTTGTACTCACTCACACTGATCAAAAAGGGTGGGGGTGTGCTGGAGTCGTCCTTCTTGCACGCGTAAGGAATGTTCTCTGGTGTGGGTCTATTTGGATCCTAGTACACCATTTTTGATGGTGGGCCATGGCGCGTATCGCCTGGGCCCATTCACAAGAAACAGAAATTTATGATGCAAATTTTTTATTTTTTTTTAATTTTAGTTTTTGTGTGGAATTGCAATTTTCTTATGGGGCTTCTGAGCAAGAACAGAAAAAGACAACATCGGATTTTGTGTTCCTGTTTTTGACTTAATCCCCACGTAAAAGAGCTGCAAGCCTAACGATTGCTTCCTCCTGAGAAAAAATGTTAAAATATAGGAAAAACGAAGGGTGTTCAGACCATATCGGCATCAGAGGCTGTGGAAAATGAGGCTCGGACATAGGAGGACTTCTTGCCCTCTGGATCAAAGGATTCTCCTGGAACAAGCAACACCTGTCCTTTGGCTCAGATAATGTTAATGCATTTTGTTTCTCGACCTTCTTTTGGACTGCTCTCTTCTGAATCAGCTCCATGGTATCTGCCACTCCATTGCATTTCATCCACAGGAACATGCCTGACATAGGGAATTGTAAGGGAACTAGAAAGGGGAGAAAAAGAAGACACACCAGAGACAGGTTTTTTCCATGTCACTAGACCGGAGAGGTGTTTTTCAACTAAGGAGCAAAACAGATCACATCGTTGCTTGTAAAACAACTGAACGGATTTGACGTGATTTTGCCATCCTGTAGGTCCCCATGTAGTGAGGAGAGAAAGAATACTCATTTGACTGACTCCACTTGTATGAAGCAGTGACACCTTCATCGGTAAGGAAGGTCAAATAGAAACAAGAGAGTACAGTACCTGCATGTCAAGTTGAAGTTTCTCAATGAGGAATGAGGGCCCTGTGGCAAATCCAATTCGAAGACCAGATGACATAACCTTGCTGAATGAGTCAAGCCTGTATGAAAATTTACTTTTCGTAGGGGAAAAAAAAGGCCGAACCTGATGACTCTTGCCTCGGTATCCATAGAGAAAAAGGATGGAACGGGAGGTGATGGTGGCTCTGTTGGGTAATTGAGGAAGTAATAAGGATCATCCTACTGAAATATCAAATAAAGGATTGTATTTTAGATATTACCTCCAGAATAATCAAATCAAATTTGCATGCAAGCGCATATATAGCTTGCTTCCTCGCCAAGGATAAACTGGCACCAGATGGATTTTGCCCTGGGTAAAATAGTATTAAATTAAAGTGAGTTAAAGGCAATCAATACCGTTGGGGATAATGTAAAGTACCTACAGAGAAAGTTAAAGACAACGAAAAGAAAAAATATATATACATGGGGGCGTTTCTTGGTAGCATCCCAGTTAGTCAAAATTTCCGCAAGAGCTTCAGGTACAAGACCAAAATCGTCAGTGGGGACACCTTGAAAGAAAAATCCCTTTTAATATGCCAGCAGTATGTTGGGGGGTAATGTATACCAACTAGTTTGCACCCAATTGGCCTCATTGCGCCAATTGCCCCTCTGTGAAAGGAAGAACCCATCAGCCAGACAGGAAAAAAGTTGTTGTGCATACGGATAAGTTGGACTTTCTACCAGAGCATAGTCATCTTCACTAAGAAGCATATCAAATGCCTAGAGAGTGTAAGTATTTAAATAGGTGCTGTTCGTATACCTTGCACATAAGGTCTTGACTACCACTGCTGACAACAACATTAAATGGGGCATAAGGTGGGTTATGCAAGGTCTTTTGGAAGTTTATAAGATAGTCACAAAATTCCTTGACACCATACTGAAAGCAAGTTACCAGAGTGGTCAAAGCATAAAACGAAAACACACAGATGGTGAGTATTGAAGCGCAGTAGACAATTGAGGCCCAGTCAGAGAAACTGTTGTACCATCTTTCAGCTCAAAGTTGATGGACTTGAAAGGAAAGGTGCTTGCATTTGGCAATCCTCCTCCCAAACTTATCTGCCATCACCAAAACAAAACACGGACACACAAAAAAAAACCCATAAGTTTCAATGTCACTGTTTGCATGTGACTTATAAAGCAAGTTTACCATTCCAGGGATTGACGTGAGGGGCATTATAGCACGAATTGGTGACGGTTGTCTCCGCAGACATCGTGGGCTCAGATACTTGGTGTAATCCCTCGTTGTTGTTGCCGCTGTAGTGGTGGCCATTATGTATCAATGTCTTTGGGCGTGGTGCCTTTGTTTTTTGTTGTTTGATTTCGGCTGAAAAAACGAAGCGAGGGCTTTTTTTTTTGCTGAAAACCCGTGTGGAATTAATTTATTTGAGCGAAGTGGTGACTTCAACATAGGTGCATTGGGGGGGCACTTAGAGTTTTTGAGTGTGTTGTATGTGATGTGATTTGTTTTGCTTTTTACAAAAAGTGGGGCCAGACAACAAGGAGGTCATACACAACTGAGAAAGTAGGTGAGCAGGACTTGCAGGCCTGAAATGACCAGTAAAACAGTGCGACGGGGAGCGTGGTGTGAGGGTCTTGCATCACCCTCAACAACCGGGTCTACAAGCAGCACACTTCCAAGTGTTTTGTTCTGGGTGTGATCCGTTCAGTTCGTAAGGGGAAGTTATCACAGGGAAAAGGAAACGCACCATTACATAACACTGGAAGAATCCAAAAATTAATATCGATGAATAATATCCGTATCTACCAAAAAAGAGCCACATGAACATTGTAACTACAACACTGGCGGATGGTAAGTTCAAACTTTGCAAATACAGGAATTTTGTTGCTTACGGCACGAAAATATATCCACAGTATGCAACAAGATCCACAAATGCAATTGAAGCCGCACCAACTAAGTAAAACATGAACTTAATGAATGCCAGTTCCAGTAGTAGAGTCACCAAACCACTGCTTGCAGTTAACCCCAGAATTTCGGGAGCAAATCTGGTACAAAGTGAGATGTGGCAGTATTTTTACTCGCACACTTTCCCCGAATACCGAGGACGAAGGCAACGACAAGTACATAAGTTACGAAAGACATTGTTGGAATATACAAATCAGGAGCGTTGATGTCTCCCTTGGGAGGCAAATATACTGCCGAGCCATCATCTGTGTGTTGTGCTTGTCTTACCCATGTACCCTAAAACCTTGTTAGAATGACTGAAGAGGTGTCCAACATACTTTATGAAGGAACGGTAAGAGTAGCATCCTGTTGGCTTTTAGTAACCTGGAGTGTGGAAAGAACTTGGGAATACCTTAATTTATAGTATACGTATGAATTGTTGACTTGAAAATATGAGCGGAGTGTTGTTATTGGGAGGAAGCTTGACAACTGTAGGTGAGAAAAACAAATGGTATGCCAAGTTAGTTCAAAAGGTAAGAAAGCAAAAGGGTATGCTCACACTCTTATCAACATATCTTCTGCCCGTTTTGATGAAATAGTCCCCGACTTTGCTCTCCTCGCTGTCAGGCCCTGAAGGTAGCATTTGGACGCCGCCGGCGCCGCTGTCGCGTGCACTCGTGCCCCCTTCCGGCAGCGAGCCCGCCACGGCGTTCACAGCCGCAACGGCCGAAGCAGCGACAGCCGAAGCCACGGATGATGTGATCAATGACGTAGCGCTAGAGACGAGGTGGGGTGACTGCGACTGTGCGGGAGCCAGTGCAGCGAGTGTCGACGAAACTGCGGAAGAAAGAGCAGAGACCGTGGCCGTGAGGTTGCCGCCGCCGCCGAGCACGTTGCCGCCCGCCGACGACGGTGACAACGAGGATGATGTGGAAATGAGTGGCGAGGGTGACGTGGAGTGAGGCGGAGTTGATGACGACGAGTTGATGTCGAGCGAAGAAGACGTGGATGACGTCAAACCGGCGGCATACAAGGAACTCGTGGGAAACAGAGGCTTTAAGAACAGCAAGGAGGAGTAGAAATAAGTACAGCAGGTTAAAAAAAAAAAAAACCAATGTACAATAAATATACAAGGAGAAAATACATCCCTACTCAAGAAATGAAAAAAAAAAAAAAGGTGTACCTGGTCCATGTTATCGTCCGCAGCGCCGACGTGCATTGGCTTGGTGGAAATTTTTTTTTTGATCTTGAAAGAAGTTTTCGAAGAAATCATCATTTCAGGTACCTGACTGGCAGTTATGACATCAGCCGAGCATGGACCCTTTGGGAAGTCTGTCGAGAGCGTGTTTCTTCGGTTGCACTTGGTGTGTCGTTACCTTGCACATCTTCGGCCGGTTTCCTGGTTTTTTCCTTGAACACACTGTGCGATTGTTGGGCACTTTTCGAAACTAACCCCAATTGTGTCAAGAGAAGACTGCCAGCAACCTTGAAGCCTAAAAAAAATGGTTGGCTGTTGTGGTTGTGTGCTTCACAGGGGTTTGTTTTGAAAAGTGCCCCAGTCCCACTCCAACGTCACCCTTTGCAGGGAGACACCATTGTGGGACAGGGCGGGAGGGTTTGTTGAGGCCACCTTCCAGACATTGCGTCTAGAAGGTAACCTCTATGGCGATGAAATGCTGACGCATCACATCACGATGTACGCCTGTTGTCGGTATAGTCTACTTGCCATTAATCAACTGATTTAAAGAAAATTTGCGATGAAGTGAAGGCACTTTGTGCACTCCCAACCAACCGAAATTTTAGACCGAACAGCAGCCGTAAGCCCGCACCATCAACTGGTCCAAACTGAATTACGGGAGCCTTCCGGCGTAGAAAAAATGATTGTCGAGCAAAAAGTTGTGTTTAGGTGCTTTGATCTTCGTCTATTTACGGGCAGGGTGTTGTCCCTCCCCGCCGGTCCCGTGATCTGCGATGAAGCGACGTAGGCGAGGGAATGTGGTAATCCTCTCATCCACCTCGACATCTCCACAACAACGACAACAACAAGTCCAACGCCCTGTTGAGCATCATGGCCCCGCCACCCACGGCTCTCCCTTGCCCCTGGACCAAGTTGTCCCCGCTTCGGTGATGGACGTCATCGCGGCTTTTTTGCTGTGCCCTCCGTTTCCGCCGCATCCCTGCCCAGCGTCCCCCCTCCCCCACAAAAACAAGAACACGAGCAAGAGCAGTGCCGCTGCTGCTGTTTCTGTTGAAGACGACGACAAACCCTCTGTGAGCAGTGCCGGCCGGTTCTCGTGCATATGCAACTTCGCACTGTGCTCAAGGAGGTGCCTTGCGGCGTGCGATAGGGTCAGCGTGGTGATGCGCGCGAGGTCGTTTGTGAGGCCAAACCTCGGCCTGGTGACTGCTCCTATTGCGCACCGTGATGACCAGGTGACAGAAGCGTCGGTGCAGAGGGACAGGGAAGATGAGAGGGACCTAGCAAAGGCCGTGCGGATTGTTCAGAGGGCGGTGCACTCGAAGAGGTGGATAGTGAAAGTGAACGAGTCAATACTGAAGGCGGAGAGCCGGCCGTTTTTGAGGCCGGGCATGAATCCCAAGATATTCGAGGAAAAAGTTCACGCAATCGTGTATGAGAGCACGTGGGCTGAGAGCACCGGAGAGACCAGAGATAATGCCCTGAAAGGTGCGGTTTGGTTCTATCCAGCTCCACAGGCTGGTACCACATCATCATCACAGCGGGTGTTTTTCTATTGCTATGGAATGATTTCGACTGCGGTGCCTCCTGGTTACCCCGAGGCTTTCGACTATTCACCTGATCCTGATGATAGGTCATCATATGTTGGTGTGTGGTACTGCGTTGAGGAGTGCGGATCAGTTCCGCGTCCACCACCATGCTGGATGCCTGAGAATTTGAGAGCTCTCAAAGACGAGGAATTAGAACCAGTGGCTCCGTGGATAAAATTGGCTCATAAGCATGATCTCGTCTCAAATTGGTACGCACTGCCTGACAACAACGTGGAAAACAGGCTCTTCGACATGAGGCAGTGGCCTGCTGCTGTTACATTGTGTGCACTTGCCGGGTTTCCAATTGATCGCTGTGGTGATTTACTCAACACCCTGGTCAAGTGTGCAAAGTGTGAATCTCTGTTGATATCAGAGTAGTGCCCCCACATACTTCTCTCCTTATTTCCCAAAAAAAAAAATCTTTTCCTCATTGCCTGAGGGCACCTGGTCCACGTATTCAGCAACGCCCTCAGGCTTCCTCATCAATTCCGAACTGAGACTTTTTCAGTTTCCGTTGATTTAAAAGAAAATAAAATATATTGAAAAAAACCTCAAACGTTGCCAGACGACAATGGCTGCCATAACCAATGTCCGCCCGTAGATTTTTCCACCCATAATGGATTCCTCACCAGTGCCCACAGGTAGTGTCGAGCGCTGTTGTTGTTAGTCCGCCTGCGGAGCAATGGGGTCCCATACAGGCTATAAGGAAAGAACACGATAAGGCGTACCAGAGATGGATGCCCCATATCAACATGTTTGTTATGCCTCATCATTATCAATTTTGAACCTGTTATCATTATTTACGGGTTTTTTTTTTTTTTTTTTCCTTCATTTGTTCTTTCCTTGTTGCTTGTCTGGGTGTTATTGACTTGCTTTAGGTTGTATCCGTTTTGGCCTGAAAAAAACTTTCCACAAGCCGCTGGGAAATTGAGAGAAGCTTTGGCGAATTTCCCTCAGTTTACTGTGGAATTCAACCAACTGAGCTTCTTTGAACACGGACCAACGTCTTGCACATTTTTTGCCCTCCCTGTCACAGAGGTAATATCTATATGTTGTTGGCATATAGCTTAGCTCTTTCTGTAGCCTGTGAATGCTCTGAAAGGACTGGAAGAGTTATTACTCCAAACTTTTCCTGGTTGCACTGATCTAAGTGCTCGAGAAGGAGGATTCCATCCTCACTTGACACTTGGTCAATGCAGAGGCAAGGTTGCTAATCCTCCCACTTTTTATTCTCTTATATTTGGCAGGCTGCCACAGAGAGGCAAATAAAGACCTTGAACTGGAAGCCAATGAAATTCACAGTGAAATCAATCCAAATGATAAGCAGAACAGCAACCACACCTTTTGCAGTGAAGTTTGACGTCCCTCTCCTTGCCAAAACGCCAATTCCTCCTCCAATAGACACAACTATCACCATACCACCCCCGCCACCTGTAGAAGTACCGCCTCCTCCCAAGGCCTCTGCTCCTCCAAAAGCAACCGCCCCAAAGAAACCAAGTTTACCACCCAAACCAAAAGTACCTCAAGTCGTAGTCGCAAATGATCCACTCGCGTAAGTCATCCTTTCTCCAAGCACAAACTCAACATAACAAACAACAGACTCCAGGACCAAGCTGTAGAGAGCAGCTTACCTAAAATACGCAAATGGCTAAAAAAACACCCAGTTTGTAGCAGCCCACTTTGTTAAATCTGACGCATTCACAGGAACAAGCCCCGAAAACTAGAGCTAAATTCACGCCAACCATGCAGAAATTCTGTAGAGGCGCCTACACTATGAGGGAGGAACCTTTGGTGGACTACTTAGTCGCAGTAGGTGCAGTGGTGAAAACTGGCACCAAACTGAAGATCAATACCGTATTTCCCCTAAAGCTGCGTTCGAATTTCCTGATGGACCCATCACACAAAACAGGCACCCCCAGCCCACGCTGCCAAACCAAAACGTGCATCAGCCTACCCAGAGGTACTAGTGCGGGTCCAGGATAAAGCACAGAAATGGTGCCTGGCTCAGGTAGCACACCCTCCAAAGAGCGACGCTGCATTACGGTCTGCAATTGGACAGCTACTTATCCACAGGTGACTGAAATACTACAATCACAAATACCCACTGCAACAAACTTTGGGCCACACATTCTAATGTACAAAAAATTCGCAGGGACAACTTCGACCCTCTGTTGATTCTGGACAAGCTATTAGAGGAAGCGAATGTGACTGAGGATCCTGAGGGCAACTTAACTTATTCCCTCCCCTAAAGAAGCGCCAAAAAAAAAAACCCAAAAAGTTGCGCAAAAAAGCACTTTCTTGGTCACAACACCACACAAGAATAAAATGACACAAAAGGCTATTTATTCCTCCAAGTAGCAATACAAAAATGGCGATGGTTACTGCTCGTTTGTTGATGCTAGTGTCAGCTGCCGTGCTAGTGGCAACAATGACGGCACAGCAAGATGCTGATGCACTGCAACAAATTGGGGAAATGGAGAACACCACAGACAGTAACAGCAGCGTGATAGGGAGTGACGTGGACATGTCACCACAGACCAACGGCAGTGGTGGGTGCTCATATCTTGCCAGCAATCCGCAGGCCTGTAGGTGGCTAGGGTGTCACCACTGCGGCGGCGCTTGTGTGCCTTACCCCTCTGATTGTCCAAGCTGCAATTCACTCAATTCTACATTCTGGTGGGTATATATTGCTTGATTTGATTTTGGTTTGGTTTGG
Organism: Pelomyxa schiedti; assembly: GCA_020536535.1. Lineage (NCBI taxonomy): Eukaryota > Evosea > Pelobiontida > Pelomyxidae > Pelomyxa > Pelomyxa schiedti. The sequence goes on along the minus strand of JAHLWZ010000022.1, from coordinate 64,289 downwards.
TTTGATTTGATTTGTTTGACTGTTGGTTACGATATAAGTGTGTAACTTTTCATAGTTAAACACTAAATTTACCTTTACTTCTTATTATTACAGCCAAACTGCATCGTGGTGCAACTACTGTAAACTCGACGATTCGTGCCGACGACTTGTAGATGCGTGTCCAGTTTGTGAAGTTTACTCAAGCAGTGCCACTATGTGCACAGCAAATCCCGCATGCATGTTCTGCTCGACGAGGTAAACAAACGTAAATACAAGTAGTGTTTGCTGCTGACTAACCTTAACCAAAAAGGTGCGTAGCCAAGGCCGACGCGTGCCCACCGACAGGAACAAATACCTCGAGATCTGAGAGCGTAGATTCGGCACACGGACACACCGCTGGATCTCCCGTTTGTTTGTTGTTGTCACTGATGGCGTGTGCGGTGTTCGCGAACCGCGTTTGCTGAAGGAAGTTATTACAAGAATGGCGAAAAAGTGTTTTTGTTGAGTTCATCAAGCGAATCCCGGCGGCGAATCGTTTGATATTTCGGTTCAACGCGACAGAAGCGACGTTGAATTCCATAAAACCAACAAAACAAACCTTGTTCTCATTCGCACCCGACCGGGGGCCGGAGGATCCTGCTGGTGCTACGTGCTTTGCGACGCAACGAGCGACATCATTACGCGCGATCTAGATCCAACCAACCAAGCAGTGGCGGCTTTCGATGTCTACGACAACCGGCGTTAAAAGTCTTACGAGCTCGATGTTGAGCAGTGTGCAGGAGATCCAGAGCAACGTCGTATCAGCGAGATCTGAAGTGGAGGTAATGGATCCGGGAGTTGAGGACGGAGGGGCGGCCAAGGCCCCCGGCGATTCCAACGTCAAGTCGTTGGAATCTGGAAAACCAAAGGGACGTGGACGTTCCGTGCGCTCTTGGAAACGTGTTTCGGCGGCTCTACAAGTAGCTCTTGCTCTTTCTATAAGCGTGGTTGTCATTGTCTCAGGTTAGGCCTCATTCCTCCACTATCTCCCCCTGACAATCAATTCAAAAAAAAAAAAAGTCATTGTCCCTGTTATACTTGCCACTCAGTCCGGACGGGACAGTGTCTACTCTGTGTTGGTTCCACTAACAGACTCCATTTGCGCGAATGCCTATGAAAAAACGTACATAAAAGTCATTTCTCATTCTGCACTAAAAGCAACAGCATAAACTATCTGGGTTCTGCCTCCAGTATTTCCACAATAAGCAGTGATTGGGCAACAAGGAATGGAACAAACCCAAGTGTCCCTTCTTTCCTCGAAATGCACCACTTTTTCTGGGATTTGACCAAAAGACTGGACCCGTCGCATAACGTTCGATATGTTTACTGGGCATCTATGAAAGGGGACATGACATGTATTTCCTATGACAATGTAGCTGGAAAAACTTTCAGACAGGTTTGTTGCATCTTACAGTTTCAAGTGCGCACCTAATGACAAGGTTATCACTCTTATAGGAAGTAGTTATATATCCGAATGGGACACTGAGCAATCAGTTTGAGTGGATTCTGGACTCTAATGGCGAAAACACTTCATACCCGTTTCATTATACTGACATGGGCATGTAATGCGAATAAAGGTGAAAATTTGACTTCTGCAGGGTATTATGACGTTTTTACATGGCTTCCCAAGTATCTAGGGAATGCTAGTTGGTGGGAACAACCACATCAAGAGGCCACTTCATATAATACCTCTCAGACAATTATCTCCTTTTTTGCACCAGTTTTTATTCGTGGTGTTTACATGGGTTCCTTTGGTACCGTATGTAAACCTTCCTCTGAAGTGTATCTAACGCCCTTTTTCCCAGGACTTCTTAATCGACAACCTATCGTACTTCTTTGCACACGGGCTGAACATTTCATCTGACACTGTAGTCTTTCTTTGTAACTCTTCTGGGTACATTATAGCATCATCTGTCGCTTGTGCAGGCCGCGCAGCAAACTCGTCTCTGATATCCGTCTACGACTGCCAAGATACTATAGTAGCGCAAGTGGGAACCGAACTTCTGCATTTGCAGAGACCTCTTATTTTCAATTCCACATCCCAGTTACAGCTAAATTTGAGAGTGGATGGCCATTCCGTTTTAACTTTTGTGAGTGTATACCCTTTACTCACTAGGTTTGTTGTTTACCTTCCATACCAAGCGTTTATTTTTCGAAAAAGCTTTTTTCCCTCCTGGAGCCTTGTTGTTGCTGTACCTTCATATGACTTCACGCTACACCTCAATGAGAATAACAAGCGGACAATTCTTTCTGCGCTTGCTGTTTTATTTGTCGCTATTTGCACACTCCTTGGAATCACTTGTGCAATTACCAACAGAATTGCAGTGGCCAGTGTACAAATACATGATGCCCTCGAGCATAACGAAGGATTGGATTTAGACAGCGGGGTGGAGAAAATTCTAGCTACCCTGCACCAAGTAGCTGAGCAGACAACTGATATCTACTCAAAATCACGTATTCAGGCGGTAATTTCCCAGTTGATTTCTGGTATCAACACGTGAGCACCTTCCCCTGTCCGACCGTTGTATTAAACATAATAGGGGATTGCTTTTTGCCCCAAACTTGCAAGCAGGACATCTGGATTCTGCCACCATGGAATGGTTGCAGGTGGAACTTGGTCAAAAGAATACCTCTAAGCAACCAAACTTAATTCCTACCTCCCTTTCCAGGCAATGTGTGCCATTAGAATGCTAAAATGTTCGATAACATCCTACCCAGCCTCTGTCAGCTACATCAATTCCCAAAGAACCGAGTCATACGTTATTCAGCAGCTACCACAAGAATTTGCTGACTGGAACTTCTCAATATTCAAATTTGTAGAAGTTAGCCATGATGTACTCCCAGTTTTCGCTATATATGCCGTGCGCAAGTTTGCCCAAGAACTCGAACTGGCAGAAGACTCATTATTTCAATTTTTCAAGAATGTTTCTCGGAAATACCAAGATGTTCCGTTCCACTCAGGTTTTTTTTTCTTTGACATAATTAGCCACCCACTGTCCACAGCTTTGCATGCAGCTGACGTTGTCCAAGGATTGGTATGTCATGTTAGTACAATCACTACAGTCTTATGAAATTAAGTTCTGTTTAATTTCTTGGTTTTCTGAACAACTGGGTCTCTCAGCACTTGATCGCTTGGCATTAATTTTGGCTGGTGTAATACATGATGTTGATCACCCTGTATGACTGTTGCCTTGTATTAGCACATTTCGGAACAAATACCTAACATTTACTAGGGGCTGAACAACAGCTTTCAAATTATGTCTCAAACGGTGTGCAAATTCTCCCTTATGCTCGCCTCACAAAAAACAGGAACTAGCTCAAATATATAATGACCAAACGCCCTTGGAACATCACCACGCTCACGTTGGCCTATCTCTTCTTACCGCGAGCGGTGTACTAGAGAGTTTGGACAGCTCAGCTACTAAGCACTTACGCAGTGTAATAATTTCTTTGGTTTTGGGTACCTTCCTACTTTTTGTAGCTGCCAATTAAACTTCCACTTCAGGAACTGATATGGGGCAGCACTGGAAGGTTTTCCGAATGTTCACATTGACAAATTAACAAACACGTGGTCAGATCGTAAGTGAATTCAATACCCTGCGTCAACATGGGCAGATATCAACCAAGTCTTCAGCAGAAGACAAATTACTAGTCATGAGGCTCCTTTTAAAACTAGCGGACATAAGTAACGTAACCAGACCTGTTGATGTCATGCAGGTGTGGGTTCAGAAGCTCAATGAAGAATTCTACTTCCAAGGTATGACACAAACAACCCTTGTTGCCATTGAAAACGACAAAACTCAGGTGACAAGGAAAGGCAACTCGGGTTACCGGTAACCACCTTTATGGACCGGGAGCAATCGTCAGTGAAGACCGTTGCACAGACACAGGTGAACTTCCTGCAGATAGTAGCCAGCCCCATGTTTGAAGCATTCAACTCCTTCTTACCAATCCCAATGCTCATGCAACATCTCACCAACAACAGTAAATACTGGGCCACCATACTCGCGCTCGAAACAACAAAGAGCGGTCAGTAATGAAAATAGTAATTAGTCTGTATCTGTATTCTTTTCTTTTTCACCCTCACGCCGCAGGCCACCAAATTGGCCGTCCAAAAACTGCACCATCACGGAACGGACTTCCTTGAAAAAGAACCCGAGAAATTCCATCTATTGTTACCTTAAACGGGATAATTCGGAACGGGCTGAAACAGCTCAACGGGGCGTCTGTCAGGCCCACCGAGGATCGGCATCCGCAGTACTCAACGATGAGGTTCCGACCGCATCAGGGAGAAGTCATTCACTGTTGTCAATGAGGAGAAAGAAAGGGAGCGAGATGTTCAAGGTTTTGGGAAATTTCGGGTGGTTCCGAGAATTCGATATGTGGTGACGCGGCCCCTGAAACGCCTTGTACCAAGCGAAATTTAATTTTTCATTTTTTTTAAACAAACATAAACCGTAAAGGTGAGGCGTCGCCGTAGGCTACACAGCAAAGTTGGTTTTATTTTATCCCCCAAGTACAAGTACAACAACTACAGTCTTGCGATGGTGGAGGGGTGAGGACTAGCTCAAAGACGTAGTGCGGGGGTTCTGGTGGGCGTCTTCGCGGACCGCGGTGGCCCGGCGGGGAACCAGGTTGGTGAAGATGGCGTAATGGTTGTGGGCAGGGGGCTCCGCGGGGGCGGGGGCCTCGTGCGGCCTGACTATCAAGTCCCAGCTCTCTCTGAGGAAGTGCCGCGAGCCGTCGTAAACGCGGTTCATAAGGCCTCCCTCCCATGTCTTGTGCTCGTCAACGAGTAAGGTGCCTACTTCAGTATCGGCGCACTTGGCTATGACGTACTTGTATTCGAACTTGTGGGCGTAAACGGGAAGCTGGGCTTTCCATATTCCGGGGGCAACCCATTTCATCTGGTTAGCCTTGGTGCAAGTCCAATTGCCCAATTCAGCTGAGCTCCCTACAATAAATACACTCTCGCCCCACTGAGTCTCAACATCCCGCACGCTGAACTCCACGGAAGAAACTCTGCGGCTCCAGGCCACTAATTGCTGTTTGAATCCTGGGTTGAGGGTGGCAATTGGCCTGCTGTCCCGAACATGGCGCATGGCCTCTGTCAGATTAATGCCGAACTTGTACATCAGATAAGCAATGACAACCGTGGCAGAGCGGCTCATCCCCCAAGCACAGTGGACCAGGATGTTTTCTCCATCTTGTAAGGCCTTGTCTATTACTGCAATGGCAGTAGTGAAATGCTGCGATATATCCGCCTTGGCCTCGTCCGGCACTCTGTTAAAAACGATTGAGTGGACATTCATGTTTGAGGCGGAGACGTACATTATGGTGTCAACCACTACTCGGGAAGAAAACTTGGACCTGTGCACTGGAACGTCAACACCGGATAAAACAGACAGAACGTGGGTAATATTGAACTTTTCCAAAGTCTTTTGGAAGAAGTTAGCCTCCAAAACAAAAAAGAACATAAACAACACACAGGCAACAACTCCAAAAGAGAGCGAGAGAAAAAAAAAAAGATATTCAAGTACATGTCGTGAATAGGCATTTCTCTGGTCTCCCAAAAAGAGGCCCGCCAAAATTAAGTCGGGGTTCTCTCTCCTCTTGGGCGTAAAAACCCTCTTGACCTCGTCCCAGTCAAAATACATGTGCATTTCGTGGATAGGCATGGGCTCCAAGCCGTCTGCGCCGCGCCTATTGTGGGTGTAGTTGGCAACTGCGTCGGGAAGGGCGTAGTTTCCGAGGAGCGGTATTGTTGGAGATTCGAGAAACTCGTCTGCGCTCATTTGTGTTTGACTTGGTGCTTTGTTGGCGTACAACTCGCCGCTGTTTATTGTGTGAGAGGATCTTAGCTTGTTGTTTTTTTTTTTGTTTGTTACAGTTTGTAAGATGGCGCCAAGAGAAAATTAATGTTTTCTTCAGCGAGAAGGGTAAAGTTGGTATCTTTGAAGCCTCGAAAAAAGGAAACGAACAACTTTTTCGATTTTTTAATCCGACTTCATCGAACTCGGCGGTTTCGTTGAACCCCAATTCTAGACACAGATGCCACAGAAGATCAGGTGAATTCCACTCAGACACCCAGGCATCCAAGCCAACTCATTCCTCAAAGCACCTCTCTCTTTACCCTCTTCCTTCCAGGGAGTGGGTGTCGGCCGACGAGATAGTGCCTGTGACACCTTGATGATCAACATCCACTCTACGGAAAAATCACTGTCATCAAAACGGAACAAGAAACAAAAAAAAAGTGCACTTTGGTTCGCATGGACAACCCAACGAAAGAAGCACCCTCTGCAACACCATCGACTTCGCCTGCACCGAGACCCACGCGACTCCCAGCCCACCTTGCTCCCCCTCGACACCGCCTCCCAGGTGCCCCCCCGCCCTCCTCTTACTCCACGGGGGCTCTCCTCACCGCGTCGCAGCGGGAAAGCCTACGACCGGCCCACTCGCACTCCCACAATCACTCGCAGCACCAGCACGCCCAGGAGCCCACCTCCTCGCAGCAGTACGCCCACAGCCACCACTACCGCGCGTCCCGCGTCCCCCGCGGGGACGACGCCGGCGGCGGCGAGTACGAGCAGCGGCACCACGCGTGCTGCTGCTGCCCGCACCACGCGCACCGCCACAGCCGCCACCGCCACGGGGGGATCCCGCCCAGCGCCAGCGAGTTCGCCCTCGACCAGGACCCGGGGGCCTCGCTGGGCAGCAGCAAGCGCTACCACTCCTCCTCGTACCTCTCGTCGCTGTGCTCGTCCCGCGACGAGCCCAGCCGCGAGCACCACCGCCGGCGCCGGCCGAGCCCCGCCGCCCGCCGGAGCACCAGCCACCACACCGCCCACGGCCACAGCCACGGCAGCCACAGCCGCAGCACCACACGCAGCGGCAGCAGCAGCCACGGCCACACGCACTCGGCCGCCGCCGCCCACGCCCGCGACTCCTCGTCGTCCGCCTCCGCGTCTGCCTCGGCGGCAGCGACGGCGACTGCGACCACGTCCACCACGACCGGGGGCACGGACACCACGCCGCCGTCGTCCCCGTGCACGCGGCCGGCGTCGGAGCCGGCGTCGCCGTGCTCCTCGCCTGGCACGACGCCCCCGCCCTCGCCGCCGTCCCTGGCTACCACACCCCCGGTTGTCCTCGACAGCGCAGCCAAAATCCTGGACCCGGAGCGGGAGCAAGGCCATGACCAAGACCAAGACCAGGAGCAGGATCAGGAACTGAATGGGGGGGAGGAGGAGGAGGAAGGGGGTGCGGCGGCCTCGTCTTCCGAGAGTTCTGAGAGCTCGGAATCGGAGTCGGATGATGATGGTTCAAGCTCGAGCTCCAGTTCGAGTTCGAGTTCAGACTCCGAGTCGGAAGATGAGGTAGCTCTGACTGTTCCAGATGTAGATGAAGAAAACTCGGGCTCAACTACAACAACAACTACAACTACCAATGCTGATACAACTGAAGCTGAAACTGCAACTGCAACTACCAACGCAAGTGCAAGTGCGGGTACTGATGTGGACACAAGCACAAATGAGAATTCAAGTACAGATGCAAATGGGAATGCTGATGCGGTTGTAGTTGCATCACAATCACAGTGTATAGAGTCATCTTCAACTTCTTTGTCACCAGCAACAGGCATTGACTCGTCACCAGCGGCTCCTCCTTGCGATTCTACTAATAGTGGTACCAGTGCTGCTAGTTCCGCTGCTTCTGCTTCTGTTTCTTCTGCTCCTACTCCCGTGGAAGTAGCCAAGCCGAAGCATGTGTGGGCATGGGGAGTTGATGCCGTGTCCAATTGGTCACTGGCGGTTAAATCCGACGTGGGGCATTCCGCGTTGTATAGTGTGGTGATGGATACCCTGCTCCCGGGTATGTGCTCTACATGCGTTCTTTTGACTTTAACAGCGTGCAGATTCACTGCCGTTTGACAGTATAAGTGACTCCCTGACAAAACATAATATTGATGGTGTTGCCCTGGCAGCTTTAGCCACTCGCATGTCATATGATATTTTTTACCGTGAGGTTGTAAACTACGTTGTGGAGTCCATACCTACATCCCCAGAACAAACATCATCAACTTCCACAGCAGTTACTTCAACGTAAACTCTTATTCTACTCTCTTATCATCAACCAATTACAGAAAGATAAGTTGGAGTTACAAAAACTTTGAGGAGATTTCTCAGGCAAAGCAAGTGGTCATGCTAGGGAAGTTGTTTGAGCTAAACATTCCTCACGCTGCGCTTCTTGCTGCTTCTTTGTTGCGGTTGAAGGGTAAACATCTTTCTTTTTCTTTTGGCTTCAACATGTCTCTCCATAGCTGCATGTGTTTTCCAACGTGCTTGGCACCGCAGAATTGCCAGAAAACAAAGTGCCTTCTTTCCCATCCTTTCCCTTTCTTACAAATCTCCAGGAACCCTGCATGAATATCGTGGTTTTTGTGCCCGAGAAATTCTTTCTTCTGAAGAGTGTGATCCCCACTATCCATTGTAAAAACCTAAAATCCCAAAAGATGTTATGTTGAGGAGCTTCAGATACTGGTAGATGTACGCAACTATTGTTTTTCTTATTTTGTGGTTGAGCCTTCACTCAGACTGTCATGGAACCGCTTAGAGCATCAAAAATAATCAGTGAAGATGATATTAAAAGTATTTTCTCGGATGTTGCTATCATTCGAAGTGTGAATGAAAGCTTGCTTGCAACACTACGCTCTCGCATTGCCAAGTGGAACAAAACCCAGAAACTTGGGGATGTCTTTCTCAGAATGGTAAAATCCTGAAAACTTCTTTCGAGATACTCACAGTAATTAGAGTGACTATCTGCGAGTGTACACAGGTTAGTCTTTCTTATAAATTGGAAACCATTAATGACTTTAGAATATGTGAAAAATTTTTATGTTGCACGTAACACTCTGAAAAAATATGATGGCTCTCATGCCTTCTGGAATTTTTACCGAGTTCTTTCACCTTTCCCTTCTCCCTTCATTCACAAACAACAGAAACAGCAGCAATTGTTTCCTGTAAAGCATCAAGAACGGGAACTTGACTGCTACTTGATTCTGCCAATTCAGCGCATCCCCAGGTATAGACTGTTATTACAAGTGTGTTCCCTTCAATATGATGCAATCTACTTATGCACTTATAGGATCTGTTGAGGCACACTCCAAAAGTAGATCCCAGAGAAGCTTTGTTCCTTTTCTTCAACCTGACTAAAAAAAGGACCACGTTGACTATGAGGACTTGTCAAAAGCAGTTGTGAAAATCGCTGGTCTTGCTGATTGGGTCAACCAAAGGTGGAGTGATTTATTCCTCATTTTTCCTCTTAGTGACATTAGTCAACACAAATATGAGCGGCAGCAAAAAATAATCGATTTTCAGAGCTCTATAGGGGGTCTTGCAGACATAAATTTAGTATGGAATTTTCGTGGCTTACCCCTTTTTAAATTTGTTAAAAGCAACTCGTTACTGCCTCCAGAGAATTCATAAAAGAAGGTGAACTTGTTGAAATGACAGGGAGAAAGACTATCAAGCGTTACATCATACTTTTTAATGACCTCATTGTGATATGCTCTGTGTGTTTCGACTTCTTTTTTTGTCTTTAATCTCCTTATGACACCATTTAGTATGATACCTCATCGTTCTTTAAAAAATTTAAGTATCAGCTTTATGTAGCTCTTTCCATGAAAGATGCTACTGTCACCGAAGTCACGGGCCAGAGTATCAAACTACGATTATAATTGCATTAAGCTAACCTCTTCAGCCATCCCACTTGGATTCAATCTCGCAACTAGGCGACATTCTCTCATTCTTTGTGCCAATACTGAGCAAGATAAAGAAAAATGGTTCTCGGAGTTGACGACAGCCATTACCAAGTTCCAGGAGCAACAAAAATCCTTAGACGGTGTCTACTAGTGCTGCACTTGTGTGATCTTTAATGCCCAAACCAGAAAAGACGACTGGAATTGCCAGAGTAAAAGCGGAACAAGCTTCTGCAATTCTAGAACAACAGTATGCTAACTTGAGAGTAAAAACGCTACTTGACGGGGGGCGTACGCTTTCGACTCGTATGCCACTTGAATTTGTAACAATTCATTCACAACATTATCAAGCACAATTCAAGAGAGAGACAATATATTCCATGTCACCAGCGGAAAAATGGGCTCTTGCTGAAGAAGCTAAAGTGGAGTTGGACAAACTGAAGAGAGAATCGAGACTTTTTGAAGGTAAGCCAAGAGTTCTTATTTTTTTGCAGCTCAGCTGACAATTACAAAGCTGCCCTCCTTGAAAACGCCGAAATAAACAAAATGAGACTTGCCGAAGCACTATCCAATATACAGACAGGTGAGCTTGTACGCACAAGGAGTAACTTGGAGAAAATAAGGGCACAAGAATACGCCTTCAACAGGTCGGTTTCCCAAACGTTCATTCCACAACCAACCAACAAACAAACATCCATGTTTTTTTTTTCCCTAGCTCCCCAATTAGCCCTAGTACCAAGCACTCGCGGCGCTACACCATCAACCTATCGCTAGGCAATTCCTCAGGCGGGCACACTCCCTCCTACACAGCCTCAGCACACACCTCTTTAATTGCCAATGCTGCACTCAGCCACCGCCGCAACTCAACAGCTTCCTGGCTTATGGACCTCCTTTCCCTCAACAGGAAACCAGAAGAACCTCCACCACCTCAACAACAAACAACTACAACTGGTACAACTGCCGAGGCACCACTAAAAACAAGTGCTTCTGAAGAAGTACCACAATCCACAACCCCAACATTCTCTGACTCTTGACATCAACCAATTACAAGAAATATGTAAAGTAGGAAGAAAAGAAAAACCGAAACAAGTACAACTTCCTATGGTTTCTGTTTTGGATTTTGTGGGAAAACACTTTTTTGGAACAGAATTTAAAGTGCTGTGCAGGTAGAGGCACAAGAAGAAGCAGTATCATAGTGGGTAGTGTCACATTGGAGGCAAGTAGAACCTCCAGAGCAACTTCCTTTACCACCCCCACAGCAGGTGGCGGAACAAGAGGGCTCAGCGTATCTTGAGAGGGAATAAGTCGGGGGGAAGGGGTACTTTTGTAGAGTGATTACCCGTAATCGCAGTTGCATGTTCCGTCTGTGCGGTCGCATGTTCCATGACCGTTGCAGTCGCCGTTGGTACCAGGGCATTGCGTGGCACACTGAGGACCCCCGTAGCCGGTATCACACAGGCAAATGCCTGCACTAGTACAAATGCCACTACTACAGAAACATGGGAGTAATTGTGCATAAGAGAGCTGTTGCAGTTCTTTAAAAACTATGGAGGGGGAAGGAGAGGAAAAAACCTTACAAACAGCCGTAGAGCTGCTTGGAGAAGTACATGCAACGGATGTGGTATGTACATAGTTGCCAATCACATCAAGCCCTGAGGCAACTCCCATGGTTCCATAGGTTCCCCACCAAGTGGCACCAGAAATAGTGCCCGCGCTCTTTGAAATCATTAGCAAGGCTACACTAGAGCCGTAGGAGGAGCCTGTGCCCTCCTGATACCTTTTTAAAATAGAAATTAACACTAACTTATCATAGCAGAAACGTTACAATGAAATGGAGTTAGGGCTAATCATTCCAGTATAAGTGAGATATTGATACAACCAAGTGCCATTCAATGCCAACGCCGAATACGTTACTACGTTAGAACCTGTAGAATCATACCAAGGGCTCTGAAAAATTTCGTCATTTCAAGCGACCCCATAACACCCAAAAAGAAAAACCTTGGAATTTTGCTGGACTAAATATTCCGTGTGCCATCCCAAAGTCAAACCAGAAAAAGTAACTTTGGCAACAAAAGCCATCATGGAGCTGGTACCAATTGTAGATGTTACATCTGCAAAGGAGGTGCCGCCTAACGAGACTGAACCCTTGAACCGGCCACTGACATAAAGAACGCCAGATTCTTCCACAAGGCCATCAATTGAAACAAAATAGGGCGAGGTGAAAATCGCAGGGCTTCCAGTAGAGGTGAGAGTCTTTGTGTATGCGCTTATCCTCGCTTCATAAGGACCGGTGGCGTCATACCAAGCAACGTATAGCGTACTTGTCCCAAGAGCCAAAGCAGTTGTGAAGTTACTACCAGCAATGGCAGTCCTGTATGTGGAGCTAGCAACGGAGTAGACAGCGACCCACCCCTTAAAACAAAGTAAGAAGAGCACCCTGTAAGTTAAATAAAAGACTGCAAATACTTGTTGAAATCCAGTATTTTGAATTTCATTTGGCACTTGATCAAGAGTCAGCCTGCCATTGAAGATTCCGCCTACATAAACATTTGAACTCTGCAATGAAATTAGACAAGTTTCTAGAGGATACTGCTATACATCAGCCACACAGGTGAGCGCATAATCAATTGCATCTTGTTTGTTGGCTCGGGCAGGTGCCGCGGCAACAACTCCAGTCGAAGGAATATTAACAACAAAAATGGACTGAGGTATTGAGGTGGTTGTGGAAGTGTAAACGCCGAATTTTGTAGTACTACTACAAATCCCAACTGCATAAACACCACCCTACAAGAGTTAACTTCCAAGAGAATCATAGGGATGGTACGGCCTTACGGAGGGATTTGGGCACATTGCGTAAACATTGTCCACGCTCCCGGAATCACTAGAACTTATTACGATGGCCCAGTTGAATACAGTTTGGTCGCTTGCTGAAAGTTGCCCGACCCATGCAGCTTGTGTAGCACCAGAATCCTAGAGAACACGTTTTACTCAGTCCACTCTTTCCATACGAATAGCACCAAGAATACCAACCTTCGTAAGTGTAATAGTGGTACTTGAAGTACCAGGTAAAACCAGTGTACTCGTTTGAAACGCTCCAGCAAGATAAACCTTTAAACAAGTAGAACGATAACTTTAGAGCCAAATAGGGAGAAAAAAGGAAACACACCAGTCCGCCTGACACCACAGACAACTTGGGCGAAAAAGTCATGGCGAACGGAGCCGCCTCCACTGTCGCAATTGTGGGAGACGCCTGCTTCATCAGCGAGTTACGAGCACCCCCTTCCGCGAAAAAAAGCGCCGCAAGCGCCACAACTCGTACAAACGCAACCACGTTCCTCGTCATTCGTCGAATTTTCGTCCTACAGGTGTTTGCGGTACGTGTCGTGCCTATGGTGTTACAACGTCGTTGTTTTTTTTTGTGTTTTTAAGATGTTTGTTTGTTTTCACAACCGCGGCTTTGATGTTGTCGAAATCCTTTCACAGAACGACGAAAAAAGCCAAAACGAGCAAGGAGATATTTAACTCTGCATTTTTAATGATTCACCAAGTCCAAGTCAGACCACGAGAGCAGGAGGGTGGGTTCCATTCCGCCAGTAGTAGTTCCTCAGTTTACTCAGTGACCTCCGCTTGTAGAGGGCGTTGCTGCGGCGGCGGCAGAGGAAGTTGTGGTTGCTGTCGCGGCGGCTTTGGCTGCTTCTTGCGCCGCGATGATGGAAGCGGGCAGTGGGGCGCCGAACACGCCGGTGAACGAGGCGCCGTTGCAGCAAGGCACAACGCAGGGGTGCGCGTGGATGTTTTCCTCTTCAGGAAGGCCGCTGAGCACCGCTACCTCCTCGCCGTTCTAGATTCTCGTGTTAGAATCGAGTTTTGGGTGTTGGGGCTATTTGGTTTTGGGCTTTTTTTTTTGTCAAACCTTGTAGAAAGTCACTGTCCCTTTGCCTGGGGTCCTGTCCACAAAAACACCTATAGTGTCACCCTCCACGAAACCAGTAAGCTGCTTGACCACTACTCCATTAGCGAAAAACCTTAATGGAAATGTTATAACGAAAAGCCGTGTAATTTGAAACTGTTACCTTCCAATCTTTTCCCATTTCCAGCATCCATTCTTATCAGCGTAACTGTTCATGCCAACTTGAGCACTATCAATGGTAACTCCAAGGCCACACGCAGAACAACTGGTGGCCTCAATCACAACCTTGTTTTACTTAGTGATTTGGTGGGACGGCGGAAAATAGATACCTCCCAATAACGCTGGACTCCCATAGGAATGCCAAGCTCGGATATTGTGCACTGAGTGCGCTTTCCAGGATTGGTCACAGTTAGTTTGTTGTTCTGGAATTCCATGTCAAGTCCTTCGAGTTGTTTCCATGTGTCTGTAGGATATAGGGAAATATCTACGTCATAAGTCAGTAGTTTTCCCCAAGAAGAAGAAAAATACGGACCGACATCTGGAGGTGGTGGAGGGGGTGTGAGGCCAGGTATCTCTCGAAGTACTTCTTCTGGGGCATAGGCACAGAAGTCGGCAGTGAAAGAATCTTCCTTACAGCAAGGTGTTATAGAGGGAAAGATCTTGTCGGATGCGCTGTCGGGCAATCCAGTCAAAGTTCTTGCCAAAGTGCCATTTTTGTAAAAGGACAAGGTATGCTTCCCGGGCCTTCGGTCGCAAAGGAGTCCAATCACATCACCAGTTGCAAATTGCTCAGGGAAATCTGCTCTGATACCATTGCTGTAGAAACGTCCAACACTTTCCCACTTCCAACAATTGTTACTATCGGCATGTGTGTTGGAAATGCATTCACACTTATTTTCATGAACTACACCAAAGCCACAGGCGTCGCAGTTGGCATTGTTCACAGTTATTGCCCACCATCTTGCCTGCCCATGGGCACAAGGAAGCTTGGATACAGTGCTTTGAGTAGCATGGTTCGAATTGGTCAAGGTTCTATCGCCATCGGAAAAGTCGCAATTTACTCCCGATAGGTGACGCCATGCGTCTTCAGCATATTTTCCCACCGCTGGGTAGAAGTGTTAAGGCTTTAGGAAAAAAGATCAAAACAGGAAACTCACGTTTCTTGGTTGGCTTAGCTGCAACAACATTATTAGGGAAATCAATAAAATATTGATACTAACCTGCAGCTGATTTGTTAGAGGCAGGGTCAATGAAAACTGCAGAATCCAAATTCAGGGCACCAGGCAATTCGAGGGCTAGTGGCTGTGGAATATTGAACTCTGCTGTAAACGCGTTATTTGTGCAGCAAGCGCCAATAAACGGAACAAGTTCCTGATCGGTTGTCTGCACAAGAAGGTTAGAAAGTAGCAGGGGAAGGGTATAGTTACAATGGTGAAGCGCTTGACTTCGGTGTCGTTCTTCGCAATGGTGAAAATAGTTGGCTCTTTCCGTCTGTCACAAAGGCATGTGAGTACATCGCCTCCTGTAAAATGGTGTTCGGTATCGGTGCTGGTTCCATTAGTGAATGTCAATCCTCCCGCTTGCCACTTCCAGCACCCAGAACTATCGCCGTGATTGCCTCGCCCAATTGAAGCAGATGGAATTGCAACACCAGGACCACCATGTCGGCAATCAACTGACCCAACCTTAATCTTCCAGGTGAAACAGGCTCCCAGTGGAATGCCATACTCAGCAAAAGTACTTTGAGTGTTGTTGGTTGTGTTTCTGACAGTCAAATTACTGTCAGAAAAGGTTAAATCCAGGTTAGTCAATTCTCTCCAGCTGTTCTTGGGCCACGTTTCTGGCACGGGTTAATTATTGTTGATTTCGATTTAAGGCACAAACCAATTGCTCTGGTCAAACTGGGTACCACCTTGGTTGAGCTTAACAATCTCCGAACTCCAATCATATTGGCATGTGTAACGTCAAGCCCAGTAACAATTGTCTCACTTAAATCCGCATTCACCAGATTGGCTTTCCGCATAATGCATTTTGTGAGATTGGCCCCGCGTAGAGTTGCTCCAACAAGGAGGGCATCAGACAGATTAGCGCCCACAAGAATAGCACCCTTTAGTTTGGCTTGGATAAGATTGGCACCAGACAGGTTTGCTCCACTGAGATCCGCCATGGAAAGATCACACATCTCCAAGTTACAACCGTGCAAATCTGCCTCCTGCAGATTCCACCCTCTCATCACTTTTCTACTCAGATCCTGGCCAGAAAGATCTTTACCCTTATTGTTGTAAGGGAGATGTGCACCTCCAGTAGTGATAATTTCTAAAATGGGGCTAAGCAGCTCTTTCATTGCCATAAAACGACACGATCTCTCATGGTCTGAAAGCTCAGTGCGTGGGCCTGGGAACGATATTAAGATATGAGAAAAAAAAGAAAAAGAGTTATTTACCAATCCATGGGCACAACACTGACTGTGCAGAGCAATGAACTGGTGCCGTCTTGCACCCAGAATTCTCGTGGGTAGCAAGATCCTTTGGGGCAACTAGAGCACCACAACCACACACTATTTACCCATTATTAAATCAATCATAAATAACAAAAACATGCCGAATGGACAAACAGGTACATGCTCTGATGAATATTTGCCTCTTTTTACCTTTTGAGAGCATCGTCCACATGTAAAGGTTGCTTCAGGACACACTTCATAGTGCCTGTCCAAATCTTTTGGTGGGACTTTTTGATGGCAGCCATTTGGACAGTCTTTTTTGTTGTGTGTGTGTTGTTAAATGAGTATAAAATTAGGCAGAAAACGTGCTTACCGTCGGGACAGGAGGTTTTATGTTCTGTACTCGAGATAACCCCACGTTTAGCTCGAACTTGGCAACGAGGGCAAGTTACAAGTGTCTCCGAGCAGGAGGTATTTTGGTGCTGGATGTAGGAAACAGGAAAAATTTGAGCAGAGCAGCCTTGAGGGCACGCTTTGTTTGTGATTGGTGAGTGTTAAAGTGTTGAAAGAGACTCACGAATGGGGCACTTGTTCCAGTGTGGAATAATTTGTTTCCTGGGAAAAGCTCCTTTGCACGTCGGACAAGAAACCATCAAAGAATCCACAAGTTGAAGCATGGACATTGCACGAACTGGTACTTTTTGATCAAGAGACATCTCTGCACTGCAAGTTGGGCAGGTGTTTGCCTTAATGTTGGTAAGAGGAAGGGACCGAGTAAGCAAAATAAGAGATTGAAAGGGGAAAAAAAAAACCTTTGAGATACACCGGGCACAGAAGGTGTTACCGCACTCGACGTGAGTCATTGGGTCAAGGAAAGGTCCCTTGCACACGGAACAAATCACAGACGCCAAAGCAGGGTTGGAGTCTACTGGCTCAACATATGTGAATTCGAGGCCGCATTCGGGTCGATAGAGCTTCAAAGTAGTTGCTTGTGTACAATTATTTTTTTTTTTACCAAAAAAAAAAAAAAAAAAAAAAAACCACTCCCAACAAAAAACACGGGTGTTGTTGGGAGTGGTGTTCCGTGCCAAACTATTATGGTCCACAAATTGTTTGCGCAACATACCCATGTGCGACAGTCACGTCACTTTGGTTCCTTTTTATTTTTTTTTGTTTTTGGTTGTTTGTGATGCTCCTTTATGGGTTTTCCTCTCTTTTTTTAATGTTCACCTAGTTTTTCTTCCGTTTTTCTCGTGTGCGGTTACTTTTTTCTGCTGGACTGGGGAATGGCCCTCCACACAGGAGCATTCGGATTCCTGCGGAGTGAGTTTCATATCCTGTTGTTGATATCACTGGAAACTCTCAGAGCATTCCTTTGAACGTGACAATCTGTGTGGAAAGATGGTGTAACTTTTTTTCGGGCAACATACAGTGCAGAAATGAAGGGTGATCTACGCCGAATCAAGCCAAAGCAAAAAACAAACAAACGAAAAAGTGTCACTTGTAAGTGCACGGGATGCGCACGTCGGCAACAACACAAACGGCGACGCCGCCGTTACCACATTCTTCTGTAAACTCAACTCCCACAACACCAGATCTCCCCTCCGTAGAATCTGGCACTTCATCCTCGCCTCCCCCTGGATCTTCGTCGTCGTCATCTTGTTCCTCCGACACGGCCGTATCAACTCAAAACCAACCGCAACCGCAATCGCAATCTCAATCTCAACCTCAGCCTCAGACGCCAACGCCGACGCTGACGCAGCAGCGAGCATTACCGCAATCGCAAACGCCGACGCAGCAGCACCGAGTCACGCCGTCGCTGTCGTCGCCACACTTGGTGCTTCCGAAGGCATCCCCTGCTTCACCAACACCTCACCTTACTACATCGACTTCGTCACCTCACCTCTTGTCGTGCTCTTCGGCTTCTTCCTCTTTATCATCTTCGGATTCTTCGAGTTGCGGACCTGACGGAATTGCTCCTGTGGGCGTAAATTTAATTGTGCATAAGAGACTAACTCACGACGTAGCTGCACTTGAAGCTCGGTATAGCATGCTTCATTTGCTACACCAATAACACAATTTAAAAAAATAAATAAGGTTGGCTCGAATCTCAGAAAAGCAGGCTGCCTTGAAGGCAAAGCTTCAAGAACTTGAGGCCGAAGAAAAGGAGGTAGTATTAGGTTTTTTTTCCTCTCTGCTTCAAGTAAGGTGACTTTTGCAGAAAACCACTCTATTGCAGCAAACTAAGTCCGCTCTGAAAAAAATTTCTGTGGACTTCACAGGAGATCCCTCAAATGGAGTTCTTCACATTTGCAGGGCCATTCCCAACGTGCGCTCTCGTTTTTCTTAATCTCCAATTTTGTTTTTTAATTCTCGTTTGTCCCTTTAGTAACGATTTGTTTAATTACATTGTTTGCTTTAAGAAGTTCTCTCAGAGTTTCCACAGAAGCCAGTTAAACCTGTTACTGATGCAATTCCACTTCATGTAATAGACGGGCCTCTCAATGAATCCATGCAATCTTTTCAAGGAATTGCCTGTGCCCGGAGTATTTCCACATATCCCATCTCTCCCACTAGCCACACCAAAGTATCAATTGCCAATGCTACCACATAATATAATTAAATCAGTAAATCATTGCCAACATTCAAAGCAAGGGGAACCAATTTGTGACCACTATTCGATTCATATGTTTGATAAACTCACCACATTTTGTATTCCCTCGTCTCTTTTACCAACTAGATAACTTTGCCCTTCCCAGGTATAACTGATGGTTGCAATTGGGGGGTTAAACCCCGTGATGCTGCAAAAGCCGCTTGCACAGCATTCACCAAATTTTTGAGCGAAAGTCTTTGGTTGCACATCTCGTTTTCTTTCATCTTTTGACTGTGTCACAGTAAAATAAACAATATCAAAGACATCAGCCCTATCGTCATCAACGCACTTGTAGAAGCTCACAATGCTGTTATAAGGGGGAAACCAGAGGCTTGGGAAGTGGGCACCACAACTCTGTTAGGTGGATGTATTGTACCACTGGCCGACTACAAAAAAACAAAGAGAAAAGGGCCACAGACTCCCACCCCAGAGACATATGCTTGTATATTAATTGGAGTTGGTGACTGCAAGGTATCAATATGAGCCACATGTTACATTTATGCTGTTAATCACTCGGCAAAAGGCTTTTTTTTGGTCCTCTACTGAACACAGATTCTCGGATATGACGTGTGTTTGCCACAAAATCTGATAGGCTAATACAATTTAGTTGCGGGAACCACAGCCCTGGAGGGACGGAGGATAGAAGGGATCCAGGTGGCCGCCTGGGTCCCTATGTGGACTGTCAACACCCTGATTTGCGAAATCTTCGGGTTTGGTACACTGAAGCCATCCCGGGAGATATGATACTGTGTGCAAGGTATGTGACGAAAATTGTGCACCTTTTCTTATTCTTCAAAAAGTGACGGAGTGCATGACAACTTGACTCCTGAGTTTCTTGGAGTGCAGCCTGGTGATTTATGCGCCAGGTTTTCCGCAATGTCTTGGGAGGAAGCAATGTCAAGCAATATGCCCCTTGCTCACAATCTTTGTGAAACATACATGTAGTAACACCTCAAAAATATCCACTGACATTGTCCAGGGCTTCCAAACTCGAGGAAATTGTGTTTTCTGCCAAATCCAACAGAGGTTTCCTACATGGCAGCATGCTATCCAATGATGTAACGCCCACATCAGTGGCGAACTCCGTTCTGGAGTACTGCCAAATCTGCACACAAGAGAGCCGGTTTGTAGTTCTGGCCACCATATCCACAATGACAGTGACATAGGGATTGGATGGAGAAGAATCCAGACAAAAAGCTGCCCGTGGATTACAAACTTTAC
Source organism: Pelomyxa schiedti (assembly GCA_020536535.1). Taxonomy (NCBI): domain Eukaryota; phylum Evosea; order Pelobiontida; family Pelomyxidae; genus Pelomyxa; species Pelomyxa schiedti. The sequence goes on along the minus strand of JAHLWZ010000022.1, from coordinate 44,296 downwards.
CCAGGGAAGATGGACCATACCACTTGTATTGTTATTCAAGTAGGTGGTTTGGGTAGTGGTCCTCTACAAGCAGGTTCCTCAGCAGCACCCCCCACACCACCCCTGTCAAAATCATAAAGGGGGTACACATTTTTTGAACAAACAGAGGTTGTTGTATGTTTCAAGAGGCTAATAGAATGACAACAAAAAGAAAAAAAATTCCTTCCCAATTTTCACTTTCAAATTGTTCATGAACCACTGCATTGGAATTGTACAGGGAGTGGGAGTTTCAAAATACATTCCGGAATGGTGTTCCTGTTGATCAGATGTGGCGAACTTGGCGAGCTACTCGAGAGTTGGTCACTTTAACTTCCTGGGGTTCAGTAGCACATGGTGAGGCTGGTTTGGGTGCTTCAGTGTCATTGTCTCCCTGCACATTTTCTGACAATATGTGGGCCCTCTCACCATTTCTATGCTTTCTTACACAGGTAGTGATACCTATCACAGCAAACACCGAAAGGGCACCACCAGCGGCAACCCACTGTATGCCGAGACAAACTTGGGTCATTGCACGGGGAAAGGACTGATTACAAGGGAACAATAGCTGTAGGCTGAAGCACAATGAGAATGAAGTCGGATGAACACAGGCGAGTACTCACACAGTTCCGACCAGCATGGTTGCGAACTCTACTGCACAGTCAAAGTTCCATAGGAGAAGGTTTACTGATCCGCACGGAATGAAGGAATTACCTACAAAGGAGTGCCCCAATTCCAAGAATGGTCACCAGCGTTCCCTTAAGAAAACATGTTTGTTTTATGTGACGTCACTATAATTAAGTCATAATTAGAAAGAAGACAGACCTTAAACAACATAAAAACTATAACTAATACAAAGCTGTAAGTGGAGGCAATAAGCTCAATTATGCCATAAATGCACGTCTAACAAAAGGTCCGTAAACCAGTGGAGATTGGCAAGTACAGATTGGGCATGGAGAAGCTCATAAACTGAACTTTACACACCGGGTGGCAGGATGAGCACGTGGTATCTGGGTCGTTGTATGTGTCCTCTGTGCAAACGCTCCAATATGCCGCGTTGAAGGCTCCGCATATGAAAAGCGCAGCGAAGACGATGAAAGCCACAGGCACAACGAGCCAGGCTTCTCTCTCGTGCTCGGCCCAGGGGAAACGAAATGAGGCGGGTTTGGCCCTGCGTGCCCACAATTTACTGCCGCCGGCCGCTGCTGCTGCGGTGGCACTTCTCATTTATGAACCAACTTGTTGTAGACCGCGGTGGCTGGGCTATACTCGGAGTTACGGAGGCGCACCTGTGACGTGAAGAAGAACAGGTTCATTGTCCGCCGGAAGTCCGGCACCTCAAGAGGTATGAGATCTGTCTGGGGTTCACGGAAACGCCGAAAAAAAAAAAAAACACAAGGAACGGTGGCTGAATGGCCGATGAGGAGAAGCTGTTGCCCTTGAAGAGGGCCCGCCGCACGTCGTCGCCCTCGTCTTCATCGACCCAAGTTGGTGCCGCCCACGACAGAAACCAACCCAGGCAGCAGCAGGTCGTGGCTACCAAGCCCACCAAGCAATCCCATAACCGCACACAGCCGGGTGCCCTGGACCAACAACCGCAAGGCGAACCAACAACAAAAAAACCCACAGCGACGGCAACCACAAACTCCAAACCGTGTGTTCACATGTCAAACCCCCTTTTTGTGCCCTATTTTAACTTTTTTTTTTTTTTTTTTTTTTCCCCCTTAAGGTCAAGTGGTAAGACTGGAGGTGTGGCACATGATCCAGCACCCAAAAAGCCCAAAACAACAACTACGGATAAGGGCAGTTCTACTACTAGCGGTACGACCGATAGCAGGCCCAAGAGCTCGGCTTCCACGCGAAAACCTATTAGCGGTGGTGCTACTGTAGCTAAGGACAAGCCGAACGCTGCTGCGGCGACCAAGGCCGCGCTCTTGAAAAAGCCCGCGTCTCGCGCTGTTGCTTCTGCTGCTACTACTACACGTGAGTGTGGTTGCTGGTTGCTCTGCAAATTTTCACCTTGGAATAATGTGTATCCATAAGAAAAAAAGCCGACGGAATCTGAAAGGCTGAAAGTTGATCTCACCAAAGCCAAAGAATTGGCCGAAGAACGTTTGAACAATCTCCGTGAAAAAGAGGGCCAGTTGCAGACCACACTAGAGCAGTTGAAAGAAGCTGTAGAGGACCTAGAACAGACTCGTCTTTCTAGAGACGGATTCAAGGTCTATCCACCATTAACTGGCAGTTCACACACCCAGACACATGCACAATCTTGGATATAGGTTCCACACGCCAGAGCCCACTTCCCACAGCACACTGACTAATATTTTACTAAAGAAACTCAGTGAAGAGAGGTTGTCCGAATTGACCACTCTACAAGAGGAATATGAGGTAGGGCTTTCTTATTGTATGAACTGTTACAGACAATCTCCAGACTGCACAAAAACAATTACAAGAGGCAATGGCTCAAATAGAACAACATACAAACACCATCACTGCCAATGAGCAACTTATTAGTGAATTGAAGAATAAATTACATGAGTCAGAAGAAGAGCGGAAAAGGATACACAATAAATGGCAGGAACAAATTGGAAGTATTAGGGTGTACTGCCGAATCAGGCCTGAGCTGAGTGCGCTTTTACCTTCAATGCATTGTTTACTAAGGCTTTTTAAAGGTGATAAAGAGTTAGCCCAATTTCAATTTGAGCAGGATTACCGCGAGGTCATCATACTCGAGCCCAGTGTAAGTTTTATTTGTTGCTTCTGATTTGACACAACTTCATTCAAAAAGAAAGATGTGACTGGTTCTCCCACTTTAAAGAAGCACCCTTTCCTCTTTGACAAGGTTCATCCAAACCTTATCTAAACTTTACTCACCACTCCCAGGTTTTCCCTAAGATGACCACACAGGAAGAAGTATTTCAGGAAATAGCACCTCTTGTCCAGAGTGTACTGGATGGTTACCATTGCTGTATATTTGCGTATGTTGAAAATAGGTCAACTATTCTTACCCTCTGCAGGTATGGACAAACTGGGAGCGGCAAAACCTTTACAATGGAGGGCCCTCCCAATGTTTTCAGTGAAGAAGGAGCTGAAACCCTCCGGGGTGTCATTCCTCGTGCTATGGAATACGTGTTTCAATACAAGAATTCAAAAAATCTTCAGGGTTGGACGTATGAATTTGAAGTCTCATGCATGGAGGTAATGTAAATAAACCAAGAGAGGGAATACCTAATTTACTCAAAACAGATTTACCTAGATGAAATGCACGACCTTCTCGCTCTCGATAAATCTGCAAAGCTCTCAATCCTGGAAAAGAACCAGAAAGTAACCATAACAAACCTCAGCACAAGTATTAATGTTGAGCTCATCACTTTAAAACTAAATTGGGATAGTCAAAGTGAGCACCCCAGCAGAGGTTTACGAGCTCATCTCACTCTCTGCAAAGAATAGAGCACGGGCAGAAACACTTCTCAATGCTGATTCCTCTCGTTCCCACTGGTTCTTTTTTTTCTTCCCCAAACTCAACAAACTCACTTTGCGCCAAGCATATTTCAACTCAGAGTAAGAGCAGTGAACAATGAAACTATGCAGAAATTTAACAGCGTGTTAAATTTGGTGGATCTGGCAGGCTCTGAACGAATTGAAGAATCGGGTGTTACTGGGCAAAGACTAGCTGAAGCAAAGGCGATTAACCTCTCACTAAGTCATCTGAGCCAAGTAATCCTCAACATATGTATGCACCCTTGTTACGAAATCCGCTCTAATGCCAAACTCCAAGCAAAAAATGCCACTGCCACTTTCAGAGCTTCGAAATTAACTCACGTGCTCCGTGAGTATCTTTCAGGTTTGGCTCCCCTTCCTCTTCTCCTTTCCCTCTCCTTCTTCCTCTCATGTCAATTAGCCGGATCCAAAGTTCTCATGTTCGTCAACATCTCTCCAATGCGGTCCGATACCAACCACACCATCAAGTAAGTAAGCTCGTTTGTTTCACCCACACCCAAAAAAAACCCACCCACTCCCTTCACCCAACCACTCTACCAAACAAAGCACACAAACACACAAGCTCGCTAACCAATCCTCCCTTTTCCCTCCCCCTCTCCCTGCAGCTCCCTCACCTTCGCCAAGAATGTCAGGGAATGTAAGCTAGGACCCGCAAGGCGGCAAGTCACCGAGTCAGGCCAGCAGCCCCTCACAGCCGCCGCGACCACCACCACCACAACCAGCAGCAGCAGTGGCAGTAACAAGCCCACGCCTGGCAGGAGACCCGCGGCAACTGGGCGAGGCTCCCTGCGGCCTGCAAATACCCTGAGCTCCAGCCTCACCTTGCGTGCATCGAGCCTCTCGGCCACTACTCGCCTCTGAGGGCAGTGATTCACACCCAATAACTCTTTCAATGATGGAAATTCCATCGTAAGCTTGAACCCTTGCTGCCACTACCATCACTTTGTTCCTAGAATTTTTTCTTGCCTCATTGAAAGCTCGATTCCGTTTTGTAGTGACGGTACGTTATCTCTGAGTGAGGAGGCTCGCCCTTTTTTTTTTTTAAAAAAAAAATTTTCCCTTTTGGCCCCTCTTTCTTGCGTGGGGTTTTTTTTAGTTGCGTTTGAGCGTATGTCGGGGGAGAATGATGGGACGGGGCGGCCACTTTCGTCGGTGGTTGTTGCTGTCGTTGTGGCTGTGACCATTGCCGTAGTTTTTGCTTACGTCATATCAAGGGCCGTATACTCCCAAATGACCAAGAAAAGAAACAACCATAACAAAAAGAACAGCAAGGCCAACAGCAACAACAACACCAACCACAATCAACATCAACAAGGACCAAATGGCAGCACACCGACGCATTCCACATCAGCTTCTGTTTCTATGACAGGCTCCGGCACACCACAAACGCAGCAGCCGTTTATATTTCCACAGCCACCCGCGCCCTCGCAGGCTTCTCAGCAGCAACAGCAGCCGCCGCGAAGTCAAGGGGGAAATGTGCAGGATGCTGCCACAAGTGCAATTCTGCAGGCGCTATTTGGCGGCAAGAATGTGCCTATAGTTACCCTGGGGGGAGGCCCACAGGGCGGCCGCGGAGACGCTGCCGCTGCTATACAGTCTCTTTTGCAGCAGAACATGCTGCAGCAGCAGCAACCGCCGCAGCAGACTATGGTGACGGATGGGGGAAACTCCCTACTTATTAACCCACAGCCACCGGGTGTGTTGAAAATTGCCTTTTTTTTTCATTTTTTGTGTAACTTGAGTTTAACTTATTGGTTGGGTTTGTTCCTTTTTAGATACAATGGAGTTCAGGGGTGAATCAAGAGTGACCTCAAAGCACCAAAGTGATGATTCTGCAAATGAAATTCTTGTTAGGAAATTGAAGATTAAGTATCCTCGCCGTTATGAAGATGGTGCCAGCTCCTGGAGCTGTGCGTTTTGCAAACGCAGAATATCATTGGAAGGCGGGGAAAGATACTGGCGCTGCTCTGAATGTGACGAACATGCTGTTTGTGAAACTTGCTATGCTGGAGGTACATCCAAGCAGTTGCATGATCACGATGGAACATTGTTTTATCATAAAGTTCAAGAGCCCCGATGGCCAGTCAAGACTGAAATGTGCAAGTACACATCATCCCTGCGTATTTTGCAACGCTGCTTGTGCACATATGCTGATAGGCAGTTCATCAGTCAACCTTTTTCTGCTCCAGGTGACAACACAAAATACTCCCCCGTGGGTGATTGCCACAGAAGGTGGTACACATACGAACAAGTTGCTACCTTATCTCGTTCAATTGCTTGTGGCTTGAACTTACGTGGAATTAAACCTAGAAGTGTTGTTGGTGTTTGTGCAGAAAACAGACTTGAGTGGGTTGTTGCTGACTTCGCCTCTTTAATGGGATCAATGGTGTTTGTTCCTATACAAACGGTCTTGCCTGTCAGTGATCTTGGCTTCATTATTCATGAATCAAAAATAAATGCACTATTCGTGTCATCTTCTTGCCTGCCAAGTATACTGGAAGCATTGAAGGGTGCTGAAGGCACGTCTCCATTACTTGTACTGCTTGATGACACAGCTGCACCTCCAGAGGGATTTCCAACTGTAACTTTCCAGCAACTGGTCAAGGTAGTCCCATCCAAATTGTTATCCCTTATACTTATTAGGAAGGAGAACCAACAGAAAATTCATTTACTGCAGTCAGCACAGAACCCTCTGCCTTATCCAATATCCTATATACAAGTGGTAGTACTGGAAGACCAAAAGGAGTTTTATTCACTGAAGAAAAGTGGTGCAAATTCATGAAGTTTCCTTTAACACTGAAAAACGCGATTTTGTATGCCTACCTTCCACTCAGTCACACTGCTGGGCGTTCAGATATCTACATTGCCTCTTTTAATGGGGGACACTTATATTTCCCCTGCAAGGACTCGTCGAGATTTTTTGAGGAAGTTAAGGCCTTTCGACCCACGGCATTCACGCCAGTTCCCCGAATATGTGATGTCATCCGCTCGATGTACGACTCGCAGTTAGCTTCACTTGTAAATACCCCTGGGGCAGAACCAAGCAGTATTAAGCGTGAGGCAAGGAGGCGCATGCGTTATGTTCTAGGGGATCGTCTATCAAGTATGAAGGTTACATCAGCACCCGTCACTCCGAAGATGAAGCGCTTCCTTCGCCGAACACTGAAAATCGCCATAAATGAAGGCTATGGGTCAACAGAAGTTGGTTCTATTGCACAAAACGGTCGCGTATCAGTTCCCCTCAAGCTGGTCTCTGTTCCCGAACTTGGTTAGCTTTCCTCTTCTTTCCGCTAAGTTTCACTCCATTCAGGTTACAGTGTCAATTCGCCGAACCCTCAGGGGGAAATTCATGTACAACGTTCCAATATGCGCTCAGACGGGTACCTCAACAGTTCCGCAATGCCAGAATGGTTTGGTACTGGAGATATTGGTGAATGGGATGGCTCTTTCCTGCGTGTGATAGATCGCCGCACTAATGTTACCAAACTGAGTCAAGGAGAGTTTGTTGAGTTAGGACGCCTTGAATTGCTGTACTCCCGTGCTGGACATGTAAAGAGTGTCTTTATATACGCCGATTCCTTTAAATCTTCAGTTGTAGCCATTGTGTTGCCCCGTGTGACACCTCCTACAAGGGATTCCCCCAGTCACACATCCGACCTTACTCCTCCTCTTGAAGAAACAATTCTCTCGGAATTCCATACCATAGCCAAAGAAAACAGTCTTCGATCTTATGAAGTTCCTTCTGCCGTTTATGTTGATTACTTAACCAGTGAATGGACATCAGCAGATGGGTTACTTACGGAGGCAAATAAAGTATGCAGGAGAGCTTTTGTGGCACGGTATAGATCAGAGCTTGACTCGTTATATGTGAAGCATGCAATAAAATCAGTTCTGAAAAACCGGTTTTCCCCAGATATCAGTTTTTCACAACTTGGGGGTGACTCTTTGTCCGCTGTAAGAGTAATGAGCCTGCTACAGTCACAGGCAATATCAGTGTCATACGACGAACTTCTGAATTCACCGTTGGCATCCCTGAAGCCAACAGTTGCCTCCGCAGATGGACCTGTTGATATCTCTAAAGATTTGGAAAGTCTCCATCAGCACGTTAAAAATGAGCTGAAAAGCTGTGGTGCCACACAATCTACCACCGTATTGAACTCTGCAATTCTCACGGGAGCCACAGGCTTCCTGGGATATAACCTACTTCTGGATTTATTGTCCCAATTTCCATCTACTGTAATTCACTGCATTGTGCGCTCCACAAACTCTCCCACACCAGACAGAGTAAGCTGCTTAGCGAAGTCAGATAAAAGGGTTCAAATTATTCATGGGGATATGCGCCTCCCTCATTTTGGTCTATCTGAGGAAGAGTTTGATGGTCTGTGCCGTGACTGTGATGCAATATTCCACTCTGCCAGCAACGTAAACCACTTCCTTCCATACAATGACCTCTACCAGTCAAATGTAAGGCCTGTCTATGATATAATGTCCCTGGCAGTACGGCACAAACTGAAGCCTGTATTTTTTGTCTCTTCCAGTGCGGTATACTCACCACAACACTTGACACGAAGTGGGTATAGCAGTTCAAAAGTACGCAATATTTCTCAATATCAACAACTCCTGTTAACTTATTCTTTCCCAGTGGGCATCCGACACTCTCATACAGTCATGCCGTAGCATTATGCCAAGTAATTGGCGGCTCAATGTATTTAGGCCAGCTCTTATTTGCGGCAACACACAAACAGGAGAAGTAAACACTAAGGACTGGCTTCAACGCTTCCTGCTCGCCGTATCAGAGTTCAAGCTCTACCCCCCTCCCTCATCGCTCTGTGAATCCCGGAATATAAACATGGTTCCAGTTGACTACTGCACCAAAGTCATTCTCCAAACTGTCACCACGCACTTCAATCCTCCCGCACCCAGCACCACCGTCAATAACGCCAGCACATCAACCGCAACCGACACTCCAGCAGCACCAACGACAAGAACATATTCCATTGCCGGAATGAATGTAGGAATCGGAACTCTGTTGCGGCTTCTGCAAAGCCGCACCCCCGATTCCGTCACAATCCCCACCTACTCCGAGTGGTACACCCAAATGTGCACCATGGCCGGCCAATCACACCCGGTATCACCATTTCTCGAAAGATTCCGCCTGGGGCTACCATATTCGTCACAGGCACAGCTTCCCCCCGAGACCAAAGACACACACTCACTAGTGCCCTTTGTCCCCCTCACTGACGCACAAGTTCTACGATCCTTGGACTTCCTTCTTCGCAATCACTGACACAACCACAACAACCAAAACCCACAGCTGAAAAGGACCGGCCTAACGACTCGTTCCAAAACTAGTTTCTCCGAAACAATTAATTTTTGGTGTCTCCCTTAGAACCCCAACGTACCTGCCAGTAATTATTTATCGAACATCTGATTCAAGTCGACTTGAATCGGGAGGCTTAGAAAGTTCGTTTTAGAGATAAGATGTCGATGTCGTGCGTCACGCAGGCAACCACAAGTACCAGTACCACTGCGTCGCATCGGGATGATTGCGCTACATCACCACGACTACCTTTTGTGGATAGAAACATCGAAATTGAGTTGCTGGTGCGAGTGGCACGGGAAAATGAGTTAGCGTACAGGAAAGGAGAGGGTGAAGAAAAACCTATTGTGTTGTTCACCGCGCAACTCTTTGGGTCGGGGAAGACGTACTTTGCTAAAAATGCAATCCCTTATCTGAGGCAAGATTTCGAATCACGTGGCCCGATCACGCAGGTACTGGAGGCAGGCATAAATGCAAAGGCACTGATTGCTTGTTGTTTTTCCAACTCAGAACTTACTGAACAATCCCGCTGTTGATCCTAAGGACAGCCGATGTGATCTTAAATTACTGCGCAGTCTAGTGTTCACTGAAAAGGATGTGGACCAATTCTCTCAGGCGCGTACAATCTTGATGGACATGGCAAAGCTCGACGCAATCCCAGGAGCGAGCTTCGAGGATTCACTTGCATGTGCACTGGCGTCCAAAGCTAAGGAGGGTGTGAATGCACAGGAAGTGTTCAATGATAAATCTTGCAGCACTTTGGTACATCTTAACAAGGTTATTCCAAACAACACTGAAAAACGAATGATTAACTTTTCTTCAGATTTTGACGGATAATTATGAGGGGTACTGGGTCATCTGTTTGGATGAGATAGGGGCACTTGAGTCTGCCCACGTGCAAGCGAAATTTCACATTCCCCCTGAGAACTGTTATGACAGTCTATTTTATTTCATTTCACAAGTACTCTTTTGGTCTAAATTCAAGGTTTGAGGCATTCCTGAGAGCAACCGCAATATGATATTTAATAGGTGACCTTCTTTATCTGTGGTAAAAGTTGGAAACTAGTGCAGATTGCCCTCCAGAAGTCCCTTACTTCCCCTCTCCGATTGCGGTACTTAGGTCTTGGTGCATTACATGTAACTCACCCATCCCCATTCATTCAAATTCACACAAAAAGGAAAACTACATTGAAACAATTTTACGAGCCACACCGATAAGTGAGTTTCTGCCCGAGGAAGATTTCCGGCCCATTGCCAAGGTTGTCTTCAAATTAAGTGGAGGCATACCACGGATAATCCAGAGGATGTATACTCATCTGTTGGCACATGCAAAAGTACATGCCACTTGCCTGCTCGATGCTGAGGAGGTCGAGGCTCTCCTTGCACCCTCCACCGAGTTTGGTTCCAACATAACGTCGGACACAACAATTGTGACTGAAGCATCATGTGGCAGGGCTAGCATTGAAGAGCTTGACATGCATGAGACTACACTTTTACATCTTGGTATGGAGTCATTTGTTTATGTGCCTCTTATTTGTTATGTTCCTGCCTTTCAAAGCGGTTCTGGATGCGGTGATACCGTCAGAAGAAGTTGCGGATATTCTATCTGTTTTTCCGTGTTATATAACGCCAGATGGGAGTGGCTTTAAACCAGTTTTTTCTGCATATTGGATTGCAAGGACGAAAGAGAAGAGTTCCCCCCTTTCAGTGCCTTTGTGGAACCTGCTGAGTTTGCTTCAAAGTGCGCCTCCGGTACTGGACCAAGGAAGGATATTCGAACTCATTAGCACTGAAGTTATTGCGGCACGCCTGCTTTTAGACCAACGACACAATCTAGGGTGTGCCTTGCCTTGCCTCAACGGCACAGTGCTTGGCTCAGTGCACATTGAAGCAGCAGTTGCTGACTCTCCGCACTTGTTCCCACTTGCTGTTTGCCCCTCTATCAACAGCCAAACTACAATTGGCTCTCCAACAGAAAATTCATTCAACCCAAAGGACTGGGATCTATTCCTCAACAAACTTCAAGAGCAATACCTAAATCACGTTCTGCTTCCATCGTCTCCTCAGTCACACAGCTCCGACTTGCTCATTCCTCTCTCTGTTAATCCCACGGATGTGCTCGTGTTTGGAGATCCTACTTCAAAGATAACACACATCCTCGAGTTTGCTTTCAAAAACATTCAAGGCAGTACGGCAGCCAAAACTAAGCCAACGTCCTGGCCTGATATTCGTGAAGAAGTCCAAAAAGGTCTCTATACCCCAAGAAACGGAAAGAATACAGCACTGGTGCACTTCACTTTGGTGTTTGCCTCCACACAACTGGCACCAACAATAGAAAATATCATGAAGCATCAAAATTGCTCTGCGATTGTTCTCCAAAGTGGGTACACTGAGAGGAGGTGGATACTTTCAAAAGACGAACTTGTACATACCTCAATCCATCTAACCTCCACTCACACATTTTTTTCCGGGTAGTCACTGAGCGAAGCACCGAGCACTCAATCAAATTATGTGATAGGGATCCCCACACATTGTGACTTGGTGATTCTTGGGCAAGTTGCCACGAAAGAGTTATTTGGCACAGAGGTATTAGCAATGCTCACACAGCACTTTAAAGGACCCAGAGTCCAGAGCTACTTTAAGAGCATTGTACGAGTGCAACCAGCTCTTCATGCAATTTGTAACAACTCCGCAAACAAATTCAAGTCTTCCCTCTCAATTCCAATGCAGGTTCGAGAAAACGCCCCCCACCAACATCCCACTACGACTCTGGGCCAACCGCGAAACTCGCGAGATATACGGCAGGTAATGCAGTCTCTTGAGCGTTTAATATCAACCTTGGAAACCACACAGCTATGGGCCCTGAGAAGGGCAGAATTGTCAAGCTTGCTGAACAATTACCTGCCACTGAGGGGATACATATGGTGAGATATACCGCGCTAATTGAGGCTACACCAGAACTACAGTATCTTGCAGAGCATGTACCTTTGACGGCTGAGGGTGCCCAGGAATTGCTAAAAGAAGCCACAAAGAAAGAGAAAGCAACCCTTAACCAAGTGTGTAAACATTCTGCACCCGCCACTCTCTGTGATAACCGTGGCCAATAGATTGAAAGAGTGAAAACCCTCCTTGTTGGCTACTCCAAATCCCGTTCTGAAAACTTGGATGATGTTCTGGGGTTTTTGGAGTACTGCCCACTTGAGCTGCAAATTGCTGAGGTACTGTCGCGAGTCACGCGCGGTGATGCTGCCGTAAAGGTTGTGAGGAAGTTGATGGCTCAGTATGATGGCTGAACACCCCAATCCCACCAAGCAAGAGTTGCCCAAAAAAGCACCACTTTTTTCCCCTGTTCCACTTGCTTTCTTCGACCAATGGATTTTGCACACCTTCGGAGAAACAAAATTGATTGTCGAGAAACCATGGCTGCCCGTGACGTTGGATCGAGCCCGTGCGGTAAAGAGCGGAGTACCGATCGCAAGAGAGCGACGTCACCCCTGCGCAGCACAAGCCGCAGTCGCAGCCGAACGCCCCCTCCGAGGCCCCCCCACTCACACCGTAGCCGAGGAGGCTCCCGCTCCCCGTCCCCTGCTGCTGCTGCTGGCGGTAGTAGTGACCGCCCCACGAGCAGCGCGACCAAGAAGCCACGTGTGGAGGCCCCCCCTCTGCCAAGCCCGACCCCGCCCGCGCGGCGCGCTGCACGGGCGGAGAGCCCCGGCCGAGGCGAGGCAGCGGCTGCGGCTGCGGCGCCCAAATGCGCGGGAGGACCCAGCGAGGGCGGGGAGCCCACCCGCAGGGACAAATCAAGCACCGCCGACAGCGACAGCGACAGTGAGAGCGGGAGTGGGAGCGGGAGCGGGAGCGGCGATAGCAGCAGCAGCGGTAGTGGGAGCAGCGGTGGGAAAGGGAGCAGGCACCATCATGGGACACACAAGCACAAGTCAAAGTCAAAGCACAAGCATCACCACCACCACCACCATCACCACCACGCCAAAGACAAGGGAAAGGACAAGGACAAGGACAAAAAGAAGGACAAGAGGAAAAAGAAGAAGAGCAAGGACAAGGACAAAAAGCCAGATAAGAACGCCGGGGTGTGTACCATGCAGTGGGGGGCAATGGGGGTTCTGAGGGACTCTGACCGGTGGTCCAAGCAGCTGGAATTCCACTCGTGGCTTGCTGAGGTAAAGGGAATCAACCGCGAGGGCCTCAACCGGCACGAGGAAGCCGAGCTCTGGAGCACATTCGTCGAGGACTTCAACACTTGCACCCTGCCCAGCAGCAAATACTACGACGTGGAGAAATGGGACCGCAAGCGGGCGGCCAAGCTGGCCAAGAAAGGAAGCGCCGCAGTGTCAGCAGAGATAAAGGAGTTCAGGGACGAGGATGCCAAGCGGGCAGAGGCCGAGAGGGAGAAAGAAGCTGCCAGGAGGGAGCTTCTGCTGCGGGAGTTTGCACAGATGGATGAGGAGAAGAAGGAGGCCATGAGGCACCAGGAGCAACTACGCAGCGCGCAGCACCACTACTACCAGGTTGGTGATATTTCCTCTGCTATGAAGATAGCTGAGAGGCTGAGGCCGGAGTATGACAACAACTCATGATAGACATGAGCTTTTACCCAAAAACTAAAACAAAAAAAAAAAGAATAGAATGTAGAGGTAACAACAGTTTTATTGTTGCTTAGTTAATTGAGTGTTATTAACTGTTGGTTGGTGACTTGGGTTGATTCTTTAGAAACCGTGAATGGCAATGCTGCCCCTGTCAGCAATTCCCTCTGAGGTCAAAAATTCACAGACGTGCTGCCTGTGGTCACCTTGAAGCTGGATGACAGTGCCGGCCTTCTCGTCTTGGACAATGGATCCGTTGCAGGAGAACAACTTGAAGTATGTCAGTTCATGAGTAATGGATGTAGGTTTGGATTTTGTTAAGTTGATTCGAGAACAGAAATAGTTTATTATGAAGCGTTCTATAATTCGCATTAATGTCTATTTCTACCTTCTTGAAGGCCTTCAAAATTCTTGCGTGGTCCAAGTCGTCCGGTAAGCCAGTCACGGTTGTCAGTGACTTCTTGCCATTACGCTGTTGTATACGAATATCTGTTTTTCCCAGTAAGTGAACTTGCTACTCCATCGTAAAGTAAATTAACAACGATATTCAATAAATACGCACGTATTTTCCCCGCTCCGGGCCCTCCAAAGTTCAAGTCCGCATCCGCAAATGGGTCTACAAAGACAATGTTTAAAAAAAAAAAAAAAAGAAGAGCGAACGAGGTAGGTGTGTACCTTTTGTAGAAAGGTTTTGGATGGTGGCGCTCATGCACTCGGCTTGGGTTTTGTTGTGTACGGTGACTACCCCCCTTTGTTCGGTTACGGTTATCTGCTTTATTGCTTGTGTTGTTGTCGCTTGTGTTTGCTCCCTTTCGGTGTTGCGCGACACGGTTCTACTGTGGTGTTTTTTTTTTCCTTTTTTCTTTTAATTGGGTTGTAATGTGCTCATTCTGGATCTGGTCCCAATCTCCTCAGTGAAGTGAAGACACAGGGGAGTGAATGCCCTGTGCTCTTTCCCAGCACTGCGACGGGCAAAGAAGAAGGACCCCCACTGCTCCAGCTGGAGTATGACCAGCTTCCACCAGATTCGTCCAATCAAACAATGTCGTCGCCCAGCGAAGCCCAGTCACCATCCTCGTCGTCCACAACATCCACCACCACCACCACGACATCAGCCACACCCACGGATGCACCCACGACCACAACCGAGAACGAGAGCTGGGTGTTCAAGTTCATCAGCTCAGCTGTGACCCCTGGTGTGTAGTAGTAGTAGTGTGATCACCACGTCTATCAACACACATTCTCACACCACACACACACAGGGATACCGACGCAGCTGGTGCAGGCAGTGCACGTGACTTGCTGGCTGTTGTTTGTCGTGTTGGGGAGCATGCTGGCATTTGGGGGTTCCAGTGTAAGAACCCACGCACTTGTGCTACTGGGTCTCACTCTGTGCCTGTACCTATCTACTATATGGTATGTTGTGTTGGTGTGATGTATTGTGTCGAGTTGGGCAGTTGCTGTGCCTGGCGTTTTGGTTGAAATCTGTTTGATTGGTGTTTGATGGGATACTGATGCGGTTCTCTTGTGGTTATTTTTAGGTTGATTTCATTGGTGACTAGCCCTGATAGTGCCGTGAGTGACAGCGGGAAAAAAGATATTAAGCCGGTGGATTCTGCAGGCGTCGCCACAAAGGCAAAGGCAAAGGCGAAGGCGAAGAAAGGAAAGAATCAGCAGGAGAAAAAGAAAAACCAGTGAACTGAACTTAAAACACCCTTGCACCATATTCTGGAGTTACTGAGCCGGTTTTGTGTGCTTGTTACCGAAACGCACTTGTGTTCTTTTTCTGGCAATGTGTCCAGTGGATGGGAAATTGGCTCTCTTTCATTCAGCTCGTGAAAAGCCACTGAAGCATTTGCTCGAAAGCAGGCAAAAAGAAAGGTTACAGTGGTCCAGAATTCTTTCCAGCAGGGAGCAAGTTGTATAGGGGTTAATGTTGCACAACGTCGCGCTACTGGGATAGAAAGAGGCTAAACAATGATGCTGTCTTCACAGCACCCAACTTTGTCAACTTTCTACAGGATACTGACCTAGGGGGTTTATAAGGTGGGGCGGTTGGTTGGTGCCCATTAACTTGAACTCGCTGGTTCCTGTGAATGGCCCTAATTAGTGTGTCCAACTTGGCGCCCCAGGGCAGCATCCCGAGATTCCCTGAAGTCAGCCATCACTTCATAAGCTGTTGTTAAACAGACACCCATTTCCTCTGGGATAGGACTATCCACTCTTCACATAATTGATCCCAGGTTGATTACCCTCATAAATCGCTTTCTGCAGATGCAACAGTGGAACGGGTGGCGACCAGTAGGGCCGGCGCTGTTGTTGTCGCAACCAAGATATGCAGAACGAAGAATGGCAGATTGGACGCCGCGGAGGAGGCGCTCATCTTCGCCCCCAGATTCGTTGCTGAGAGTCGAACCCACCAGGGTGACGACTTTGTCCAACGGTTTTTTTTTTTTTTTTTTTCCCCTTTTTATACAGTGAGCGCTGTTCTTATTGGTTTTCGTGTTTTAGGTTTGAGAGTTGCTTCACAAAAAATGTGTGTAAAACGAGGTACCAACCTTCCTTTGTTACTCTTTGTGAAACAACGGGTTTCTTTAGGAACAAGGGAATGTCTTGCATAGGGTTGTGGCTGGATGCTGGGAGTATGTACGAGACTGCTGAGAATAACGGAACTGCTCATTTTTTAGAACATATGGCATTCAAGGTTACCCACTATAAATGCCCCATTACAACACTCAAAGGAAACAGGGTACACATTCTCGATCTCAAAAAGAATTGGAACGTGAAGTTGAGTCCATGGGTGCTAAACTTGGTGCCTATACATCACGAGATCATACAGTGTATCACGCATCAGTTCTACCAAGTGGCATTCCTCAAGCCTTGACAATCCTGGCAGATATTATCCAAAATCCTATCCTTGGGTAATTATTTGTTGTTCACAGTCATCAATAATATTTTTTCCAGGAAAGATCAAATAGAGTTTGAAAGACAAGTTATATTGCGGGAAATGGAGGAGGCATGTCATTTATGTAATTTTTATTGCCTGAATTTGGATCAGGTTAATGGTCAACCAGAAGAAGTTGTTATGGATTGGGTTCATAGCGTGGCATTCAAGGGAAGTACAATGGAAAGGACAATATTGGGCACAAAGGAGAATGTCTTATCTATCAAGCAATCAGGTCGGCAAAATCTCACAACACAGGCTTAAAACTTACTGTTTTTTTCAATCAACCAAAGACCTCTCCAATTATATCAAGCAACACTATTGCCCCAACCGTATGGTAGTTGCTTGTGCTGGACCTGTTGAGCACTCGGAAATTGTTGATTTATCCAGTTCTTTATTCAAAAATCTTGTTAGTAGCAATACCCTTCCTGACCATCCTTCTGCTGCATTTCAAAAATCTGGGGGAACCATTTGTGGTTCGTTTTCCCCAAATTTATGATAACTTAATCTTTAAAGGGGAACCCCCTGTCGTTATGGATACCAACCCTCTTGCCTCAATTGCTGGTGAGTTTCCTTCTTTTACATGCACCATATTATTGTTATGGAAGCTAACTAACAACATGTTCAGATGATCCTACAATTCAAAGTGCTCTTGCAATGCCTGGTCCCAGCATGAATGATCCGGATTTCTTTGTGTATTCAGTGTTATCAAATGTTATAGGATCTGGTGACAGGTAGTACCACTTTTTTTTTCTTCGTGAAACTGATTGGGTTTTGAAAGATCGACTCCAGCAGAAATATTATCACCACTGCCTAAACTGTTGTGCCACTCAAACAAAATACTGGACGCAATGAATACGTTCATGTCATGCTACTCCAACACAGGTTCCTCACTGTACCCTACCTATCTGAATTGACCTCTCCAGGACTTTTTGGCGTTTCTATGGCACTCGCACGTTCTAAGTTGCGTGAGGTGCTGCCGATAATTATCAGAGAGTTTCACAAGCTTGGCTCAGGAAAGCCAATCCCCCAAGAGGAAGTAAACATCGCTGCTCGCAACGCAGCAATGCACGCGATGCTATCCTTATCAACTAGTTGGCAAGTTTGTGAGGATATAGGAAGGTTCATTTTTTTTCCCCCTCACTCCCAGTAATCCCTACAAGGCAACTCTTGTCCAAAGGGCACCGACTAACCCCAGCAGAGGTGTGGTCAAAACACATGTCTGTTTCACCACAGGACATTCAGAGGGTGATGTCAATTAGGGCTATGCCTGTTGTTGCTGCTGTTGGTATGTATCTTTGGCTGCTTTTGTTTTGCTATCTCATCTGAGCCCTTTAGGACCCAAGGTATCTCTGCCGGACATAAAAAGTTTGTGCACGTGACAGAGTTTCAATAATAAAACTGAAAGTAATTTTCGTAAAGTGTAGACACTTCTTTTTTTTGTTTGTTTTTCATAACTCGCTCTATGCGGCGTAGCCGTATTTGGTCTTGAGGGTGGCAACCAGTTTAACATCTAAACACAGTAAAAAAAAACATAAGTACGAAAAGAGAAACGATACAATCAGCTTGTGCAACTTCCTTGGTTTTCTTTCCTACTTCAAGTCAGGCTAAATACACAAGGATATGAAAGAAAAACCTTTCAGCTTGTTCCAGGCACCCCACTTGGCGAACTCCTTCATGTCATCGTCACTTGGCTTAGCTGTTTTTTGAAAGCGATGTTAGTTCCTAAACTACTCTGTACGCAAGAAGCAATTGCGAATTGCTCAAAAGAAAGAGAATTGGGAGTTACGTGTGGTGCAGTCGCCATCAGTGCCTTGCTTGTAAAGGGCATAGAGATTGAGCAATTCAGTGTTGGTTGGTTTCCTGGTCAGTTTCTTGACCTCAACCGCGGCCGTCTCGAAAGCAGTTGCATCTGTTGCCTTAAAAACGAGATGAATAAAATAAACAAGCACACACAAGAAAGCGTCACATACTGCCATGTCTTGGTCGTTGGTCCCGCGAGTGACGTGGACGTCAAAGCACTGAGATTGTTTTTGATTTGTGTGGCTTTTTTTTTTGTCTGTTTTTCACGAAAGATCTCGTTTCTAGAAGCAATCAGGCAAATAGGACAGCTTTGAAGCACACCGAAAAAAAAAACAAAAGGGTAGGCAACATCCCTACAGTTGCACTGCCGGGTAATTAATATGTCAGACTCGGCTCCCTCGAGTAACAAGCAACCCGCAGAACAATCAGAAACAAATCGAACTGGTAGAAGGGTGCCATGGACGTCGTGGCGTGAGTGGGAAGAAGTCAGAGATGCTCTTTTTTCTCGAGATCCACGCATCTCTTCTTTGGCAGTAAAGAGGGTAACCTTTCACTCCTTTGGCTTTTTTTTCCTCCCTGCTGCTGGTCTCTTTCTTTGGTGTAATATTGGGAAGGTCTTAGCTTGGCAAACGAGAGCTCATTTGCCAGTCACCATTGATTCCACGGCGACTCTAATTGACATGGACAACCAAACGTGCCTTTGTTTCTCATTGCTCGCAGCCGTCATGAACTAAATGTACACTAAAGGGGGAGAATAAGTGAAAGAATGGAACAAGAAGCACGTGGGCTGGCCCTTGTCAGACTCGTCAATGGTCTCATAGAACCACTTTATGGTGGCGCCCAGGTTCCCATTGTTCGACTTGCTGCTGAGATTGGACTTCCATACTCACTCGTGAACATACGTCATCAAGTAAATTGTGTCTTGTCATTCAACTGAATGTGAAGCACTTAACCAGGTCACTCATCAAATGCTTCCACCTCTGCATTTCTTGGTCCTAGCATCCCATTTGGTACATCATTGTCTTGACATCAGCCCCTAAATCACATTTAGGCACTAGAATGGCTCTACAGACAATATTGGATAACCCAGTCACCAGTCGATACCAGATCAACTATAATTGGTGTTCTAGAGAGATATCGCACAGGAATACGTTCCCTGGGTTTCTTTTCGGAAGCGACTTCACTCTCTCCAAGTATTTCCCTTATTTTACTCATAATCGTTGCTCATCCAAGTTGACTTGAACTGTTGTTTTGCAGCTGATCCCTCTGTGAAGCAAAAGTTGGATATTCTAACATCACTTGGATCCATGCTCAGTGCCCCAGATATTCTGCGAGAACACTTGTGTCCTTCCTTTGTTGAAGATGGCTTTTTGATTCCAAAGACGTATCTTCACAACTCCTACAAGACACCATAGTGGAACTTTATTTGATGCATCTTTAGGAAGGAGGACACCAGGTGGAAGCAGATCCCCCCCCTCTTGGAATACATGTGGTTTCCAGCACTTCATACGCTCTCATCTCGCTCAAATCAATTTGCCTCAACGATGTTGGTCATACTGGCTGATCGTTTGACAAGACTTTTCCGCAAATCACCTTCCCAAGTACTTCCTGCTCAATCTCCGTGTCTATTAATGTTGCTTTCAGCATGAACCTTCATTACTTCTTCTTTGGTTCTCCAAGATTCTGAATTGGCTGCAGAACCACCGCATTGCAGGAAGTGGTGATCTTGTTTCAGAATCTCTGGAATGCACTTTATTGCAGTGCAATAACAACCCATCTGAATGGTTTCCTTTGAAATGCCGTGTATTTTAGTTTTTATTTTTCTGGCAGGGCAACTTTACTTGTGGCAGAAGTAGCAAACTATTTACCACACTCAGTGGTAAAGAAGGCAGCAGAACCCCACACGAAACCGGTTTTCATGTTACAAGCTCCCACAGACTTTTCTCTGGAAACTCTTGAACATTTGATTACTGGCAGTACTCCAATTGATGTGCCACCTCCTACTCCAGAAAAAGTTCCATGTGACCCCAGGGAAAGAAATCACTCTGATAAAAGTTATTCGATTCAATCACCCCAGGAGGTAGCTGACAATGCACCAACATCTACTCCCACCCCGGAAGAAACTTTATTACATTCAAGTGGTGCCATGGGGCCCCTCTCACAGTTTGTCAACCAAAACTACAAATGGGAGAAATGTCAATCATGGTCACCGTGCCCTTTGGGTGTGTCTCATCACACTGGTGACGTCCACTCTCTGGCTCTTCCTGAGGACTTGGATGCACAGTACTTCGGTATGGACTTTCTCCATTAATTTTCCAATCAACAACCCTAGGTACTTTTGTTACTTTATCTACACCGCCGCCACTATTTCTTGTTGATCCATCATCCCTCCCTAGCTTCCTTACAAACTCGAACCGCAGCTCCACGAAAGTTCTGGACTTCTTAAATGACAAGTGCCACCTTGGAGATTTAAGTAAGACAGGAACCATGGAAGAAGATAACAAGGCAATTCACAAATCGCAACAGGGCTCAGAAAACCCTGCCCTCTTCCAGCCAAACAAAGTTCCTGCTTGGAAAAAGCCCAAGCCACGAACTCCCCTAACACAACAAAACACCCAGACAAACCCCAAGCACAACTCAAGCGCACATGCAGATACCACTCAAAAAACAGCTCCCCCCAAATCAAAGCCCCCTACCACCAAAACTGTTCCGACTCCCTCCATCAAAGCACCCACTAAATCCAGTAAAAGACCAGGCAAACCAGAATCCAAACAAACCACAACAACCACAGCCCCCAAACCTAAAAAACCCAGAAACACACAAAAACCATCTACCAAACCACCCAATGAGTTTGAAAAGGCAATGGCAATGTTTACTCTAACCTAATGACAAAAAACAAAGCAAGTGGTTTTTTTTTTCCCCAAAAAAACCGTGGAGCTTCTTCATTGTTCAGTAACCTGTTACAGTGGTTCTTATTGAAAATAATATGGCAAGGAATGTACCTAAGAAGGAGATGTAGTTCTTGTTGACAGCCAATGACAAGTCATCGACAGAAATGCCAAATATAGCGGCAACACTGGAGCACACACGGGGGATCCACGCTGGTTGAGCTTCCTGCCCTTGGTGCACAACGGGACCATCAGTTTCCAAAAGTATGTGCCTCAGAACAGCCTCCCCGCCGCCAGAAATGCCGCGAACAACAGACTGTATCTTCTCATCGTAGGTAACGTCAGGCCCTATTGATATGTACACACCAGCACGGGCTGCAGCCAGAGACAACCTAGGGCGATTTAGAAGAACGAATGGCAGCACTAGGAGGCGTGGAATAGAAGAAGAACCGATCACTTTGATGTCTTTGTGAACCAATGCAATAGGCACGGAACGCGGGGAGCAAACTCAGTGGCTACTGCCAGAACGTCCCTCTCAGACCTTCGGGAGTGCAGATTTATGGGAAGGGAGAATTCCATCGCGACCTGGATCTGTTCGCGAAGCAGGGCGGTCTGTTTTTGCCGCTGTGCAGGTGTGCGGCCGAATTTCCAGTCCAGGCCGATCTCGCCGACCATGGATATGGGTCGGGCCCCGGGGTGGCTGTTTGGGCCATTATGGGTCTGAATGAACTCCCGCAGCCTGGAAGCAGCGTCACTCACCGAGCAACGTTCGAAAAACATCGGCTCTTCCTCTGTGGGTGCATGAGAAAAACACCGTCGATCAATGTCGGTGCCAGTAAATTGTGGGTGGGAATGAATGGTGCGCACCAGGGCTGGGGTGGTAGCCCACACCAACGTCCAAGTTGGTGGGGAACTGGGACCTCAGTGCCAGCAGGGGTTCCCAGTCCGCCTCAGATTGGGCAACGCCACCAACTCGAGCGACGCCGGCAGCCAACGCATCGGCCACCGCCCTGCTGCCACCGACTCCCAGCCTGTTAACGTGGCAGTGGCTGTCCACCAGCATAGACGAAGGTACGATCATCGGATTCAAGAAAAAACCTTGAACACTGTTGAACACAGTCAATGTGTTCTTCAGTTCTGCATATCAGCTCCCCCGGCAGTAGGAAGCTTAGGGAGGGCCAATAGTGTGTGTCTCGTTTTACTCCTCTACAAAATAGAAGCAAGAGAGCAACCCAAAACACCATCAGATCTGTTCATTTGTCATGGCCACCACCAGCACCAGCAGCACCGCGGCGGCGCCGTCGTCGTCTGACCGACCGCAGCAGCAGCTGACAGCGTTCGAAGCGGAGCTGTACGACCGAGGGATACGCGTGTGGGGCATGGACGCGCAGCGTCGGATGCGCGGGGCGGACGTGGCGGTGATCGGGCTGTCGGGGGTCGGCGCCGAGATCGTCAAGAACGTGGCGCTGGCGGGCGTGCGCTCAGTGACCGTCGTGGACGACGCCGTCGCGGGCGCCGGCGATCTCGCTGCGAATTTCTTTTTGACGGAGGCTGACTGCTCCTCTGGGGCCAAGGTTGCTTGTTGTGCGTGGATTAAATTGGAATGCGGGATTGGTTTTGTTTGCTTTGCGTTTTTTTTTACTTATGGGGTGGGTTTTTATGTTGTTGATTGTTCGTATTTTTCGAAAAGTGCCTTGGGGTTTTTGCATTGCTTTTTTGTTATTACTTATTTTTAAAAAAAACAAAAACAAACCTTTTTCATGAGAAAAGAGGGCAATGGCTGCACTTCCTGGAATCAAAGCCTTGAACCCGTTGGTGGAAGTGAATGTTTTGGATATCAACCCTGCTTCACTTACGGCCGATCATTTGCGAAAGTTCCACTTCGTGTGTGCAACAGGTCTGCCTCTACCCGTTTTTGTATGTGCCATATTTGTGTTATCAATGTGACTTGATGCAAAGGCCCGACTCGATGACGAATGCAGGCTGGCCAAAGTTCCTTTCATTGCTGTACAAATTTACAAATTTCAAGGGTTTTTCTTCTGTGACCTTATGAAATACACCTACTTATGGTAAGTCACCAAGATTTCCACCACACAACCCACAAAATAAACCAACAAACAAAAAGCAAGCCACCTGAAACAGGTCAGGTTTCAGGCCCTGGGACTGTGATTCCAAGGAAAAAAACCAAAGTGGTTGTTGCCATTGAACCAACTGCGGTTACCATCGATTTCTTAGGAATGAGGGGCACTCTCACACAACCTCCCCAACACACACGACGTACTCCAGCCATGCACAAAATTCTACAAAGTAAGCTTTCCTTTTTTTCTTCTCATTTTGGGTTACTTCACATTTTTCAGGCATTTTCACTTTTTGCAGCAAACATAACGCTTTCCCCTCAACTATGGCTCACATTGAAGAATGCAAGACACTATCCCCAACGCCCATTGGTGATGAAATGTTACTCAAGTATACACCTCCTGCCTCTTTTAACACTGAGACATCATTTCAGAAACATGGTTCTTGGTTCCATGGTGGATTTTGCACCTGTATGTGCAGTCATTGGTGGAGTAGTGGCACAAGAGCTAATAAAAGTGATATCTGGCTCTGGAGACCCTCCACTAGGAAAACTGTTCTATTATGATGCCATACAGGGTTCTGGTCTTGTGGAGTGATTTATGTTGGTTATGGGAAAAACAAAAATGTCACTCACTTTTTTGGCGTCTGATATTTGTTGATCAGACGAACAACCCCAACTTGGGGGTCCCTGTGCCATAAGCTACGTAAGACCCCAGGACTCGAGCCATCAACGTCCACTCAGATCGATGCACCGGTCTAAAAAGCAGAAAATTCGTTGTTAGAACCCACAAATCGACATGAGTGCGTGGACGGCAGAGCATAGGCAAGCTATTTCGTTGGCAACGCGGTCTTACAACGACAGCAAGACAGCGGCCATGGTCCTCGTTTCACAGCTGGCCTCCCATAATGCCATAGGCCCGCTTGGCCTCATACAGCAAACACAAAACAACACAGAATTACTACAACCCGTGCACTCTCTCATTGTGTCTGGCAAAAAACTATGTCTACATGGAGAAAGGGAAAAGAAGGGGAAAAAAAGGTAGAAGGTAGGGAAGTAGTATCTGTGGGGTAACATAAGAACAGGGGGGAAGCTGTACAACCGAAAATTTTAGATCACTTTGCTACTAGCAATAAATAAAAAGGAAACCACAAAAAAAAAAAGTGTGCAGCACACTTTTTTTTTTTGTGGGGAAGAAACACACCACACCCTTGACCCCGCCCCACAGCAGCTCAGCACAAAAAACAAAAAAGGGGGGGGGGGAGGGAAGGGGGAAGGAGGACAATGCCCGCTCTCGGCTTCGAACCGAGGTCGCCCGCATAAAATTCCGTCACACTACCGCCGGACTAAGCGGGCACGCCCAAGGGCACAGGGTGAATGCGGGTAACTGTCTTACTTACGCTTTTGCGGCAAAACAGTAACCTAGGTGAAGAAGCAAATGCGGATTGTGGCCTCATCGTTATTTTTTTTTTTGTTTTTTTGGTGTCTTAGGCATAGGACTCCTTTGCCAAGGAGACGAATTTGTAGGCTTGGTGTTGAAGGACAGCCTTTGTGTATTTGGGATTTGGCTCGTAATAGAACGACGTCAGGGTGTACCTGAGGAAACCAACGGTAAGTGTTTTACAGTGCAACGGTACCTGGCGCCTCTCTTCTGAAGGTAAGACAAATTAGAAACGATTTGCGATGTTACTGGTAACATGTTCAATAGTATCTTGTCAAGACTTGCGGAATTGAGAACCTGGGTGGATTCACTCGCATGAGCTATGGTTGCCGACAAAATAGGCACTTGTGGAACAGCGTTACTGGCCTCATTTGGTTGAACATTTGATGTTGAAGGCAACGGGGATTGTATGACTGAAGTCATGGGACCTAACTCCTCCTCAGGGAGCTCTTTACCTAAAAATGCCTGACAGCCATCAATACAAGAGTTTCGCAGTACATTGTGGGCGAGATTCAAAGCTTGTATGAAATGGGACTTGGGGTATGGTTTGGGATACTTATAGTGCCCAACATAGCACATTTCATGAAAGGTGGCGGCATGAAACGTGTCAAAGAGACTGAAAGGGCACCAAGAGACTCAGAAAGCAGCCATATTGCGGCCTGTAATTCTCTCAGAATGTAAAGGAAACGGTCAGCATCCTGAATATGAACTGGGCAAAGAAGTGTCTGATAGACGGTACTCTGTGTCAATATGCAGCCGCGAAAACACAACCCAAAAGGCATTGCGCCGAGCAGGAGGTAATGCTATTACCAAGAAGTTTTATTGCTATAAGTGCCATGGCGACGTTTCGGCCAGCCGGCATCTGAAGCAGGTTAGTAATCAAGCCAACTGAGGAATCTAGTCCAATTTGATGGAGTAACTGATTCCATCCCCGAATCTCGGGCACTGCCGCCACATGTAGATCTTTTGTCCGATGATAGCCTACTTTCATTGTGAATACTTAGTGCGTCACGGCAAGTGAAAACATACCATCACGATCCAAGAAATGCTCACTAATCTTCTGCTCATCAGATATTTTAAGAAGGCTTGCAACCAATTCGTGGAGGCGTGTCTGGCCAATGGCAGGGAAAACGGGTGTTGGAGGCATTGGCCTCATTGTTGAAGACGTGGACGGAGCTGTGAACACTGTTGTACTGGTTGGCCCTACTGGATGGACTGTGACTGTTGGTTTTGGTGATGTGCCACCAACGCCATCAACACAGAGTGGTGAAAGAATTGGCAGCCTGGGTGTTTTGCCTGGAAGAGATGGAACTGCAAGTGATGAAGGGGGTGATAGAGGTTTCTGTAGCACCTCAAACAGAGGGACATTGTAAACATGACCAGAGAGCAAATTCATCAGTAAAGGCGGGGCATTGTCTTCTACAAATACGCGTTCCACCAAAGGCAATATATGCTGCGTTGGCTTGTATTTTGCCCGACAGGCACTTGGTGTGATTGGAGAATGCTTAAGTATGGTGGTATCGATTCCCTCCAAAAGTTTTTGAAGTGATGGATGAGACCGATGCTCTTCAAACTTCTCAATGAAATCCAGTAAATTACTTTACAGAGTTGTTTTTATAATATTGCGCAGTCCTACCAAGGCTGGGCTATACGGTTTATAAGAACCATCCCCTTCAAGAAGGCCCAAGAGGGGCAACTTCTCAGGGTGAAGATTCAATTTTTCACAAACTGCAGACCTTTTCATTTGTGAGACTAAGCATAATGTAAGAGGAAAGCAAACTGAGAAATAGACTGAAATTCAAGAATTCCCCCTTTCTGCTGCACTGTGGCCATATTCACCCATCTTTTAACAGAGGGGGAAAATAATGGGATAATGTTGCCTGACACCACTCCATAGCTCCCTCTTTCTGAGCATCTGCCTGCTGCTTCTTGACTTGCCAGTCTGGAAGCAAAATGAACCTTATGGATATTAGATCAACATCTCCCGCCATGAAGGCGTTGATACCTGCAGACCCGCTTCATGAAAAACTTCGTAGAGAACATGGAGAGTCGGGGGAAGTACCGTCCGAGAGTGGGCGATATTACAGTGCGTGCACCTACTACTGCTCGTTGATTCAACTGTTGAGGTGTTAACCGGATATTTAGAGAAAGAAGATTAGGTTTGCGTCAGTGCCAATTAAGGACATCATTTGGCTGGTGACATTGTATGCAACATACCTTGTTGCAGGAACTGTTTTGCGTAAGCGTGTTTCTGAGCTTGCACTGTGGCCTTTACATTCCATTCCCATGAGTACTCGAAATCCTCATATCCACCAGGTAGAACGATGATTAAGGCGAACCCAAAAGCATGATATCCATTTACCCAGCGGATTGCAGTTTTCCTCAGGTATGATAAGTCCCTGGGAAGGCTGGGAGGTCCATGACAATACAGATGATGTGGTAGACCAGTAGAATCTACAACTAACGTGCCACGGTAGTCAGTTGTAGGTGTAAAACGTTCAGATGCTAAAAGCGATATTATATCCTTTTGAATTGGATCGTCTGGGTCTTTTTGTGTGAAAAAGTTAGAGGATCACTAGGGATTTAGGTTGTCTCTATGTACTAAATTAGCGGGGCGCTGGTGCGTATGTAATTACGCAATTTTATTAACAACGCGTTAATAACTTGTTTTCGTTTGTGAGAGAGGGAGTGGGAACCATCAACTTGTTGAAAGGCGTTCATCTCGGCCGGCTAAAGGGTTGAAAGTTTTGGTATTTTGCAGTCGGATTTTGGTGCTTTCGACTCTGTGGATTTAGTATTTCACACTCCAGCATATGAACCTATCATGCCAGATAGTACATCAAGGGAAATGGGACTCTCCGTCCCAGTTGAGCTTTTAAGTTGATGACATCCTTGATTGATTTCCGATAAAAAATCGTGGCCAGAGGCATGCAGAATATCCCCCGTACCACAGCAAGGACGGTATTGAACTAACAAGCATCTTGACCCTGCTTCTTACGGAAGGTCGTTGCTTGCTCTTCTTAGCAGGATGGCACTTCACTCACAGTGTGCCGCCCTCTGAAAGTGTTTATGAGCACTCATACTCACGTCATTGGCACGGGAAACTTCAACAAGCCTCTTCTCAATATTCACTCATTTCAATATTTGTTTTCAGTTGTTTGGCAGTTCGAGCCAGAACGATTCACACAGAGGGTTCCATGTCCCCAGCGAGAAAGTACAAAGTGGTATCACTGTGTCCTCTTCGTCTAATGACTGCCCCCATTCCTACCAAGAGACGACGGACAACACGGTGCACGGTTCACTTCCCTATGACCTGCCATGGAGACTCCGCGGCCATAGTTGTCGTGTTGGCTGTTGACCGCGGTTAATTTGTGTGTAACACATGCGCCGAAGGCGGGCAAATTTTTTTTGTGTGCTTTTGAAACGGGACACCACCAACGGAACACTCGTACATCGGTTCGCCGACAAAAGGGGTTACTGAACATGTACGGGTGCTTAGACACGCACGGGGGTGTCTCAACATAGTTTGTGTGACACCATGGTGGGGGGTCTGGTGACGTGGTGAGCCGCGCCTGCCCCAAACAGAGGCCTACTACAAGAACAAACTGCTACGACGCTTGGTGAGGGTGTTGTGCACAGATTGGCAACAGTGGTGGGGAATTTTTTTTGTATTGTTTTTTTATTGTGTTTTGTCTCAATCCCTCTAGGTTTCAGTTGTTAAACGATTTGTATCGAAGAGTGTTTTTTTATTTAAATTTTAATTCTTTATTTTTGTTTTAATTTTCCTTTATTGACTTTGCGTTATTCTGTTTTCGTTCTAGAACGTTTTTGCCTTTGCTTTTTCTTCTAACACCAACACAGACCACAGAATAAGAACCAGAGAGAACACAGCAGTGCGTTTCCGTTATTGTCCCTATCTCTAGAGGTCCTTCTTTTTTTCCGCATTCACCCTGTTGTACTGGCCCCAGCCTCCACTTCCGAATTTGTGGCACTGGTATGTCACTTCTTTTTCCTTTTTTCCAGTCTCACATAGCGTAATTAAGTGGTTGACTTTGCTGGCAGAGAGGACAGCCTGTTACCAAGGAGCGTTCCCTCCCTCAAGAGGTTCTCATCCTCCTGACCTTCATTAACGGGTGAACTCATAATATCCAACCAAACAATTCACTTAAACTCCAACCCACTTAAACCCACAACCTTAATGAAGAATAACCTGCCCTAATAAAAGAAGAAGCAACACAAACCCAACTCACATAAGTTGTTTGGCGCAGCCATCAAGGCCCCCGACACAATTGGCTGAATAAAATAATCAACAGACCGGTGTTAGCGGTATGGATAGAAATAGAACTTTAGATGATCAACATGATGGCCGCGAAGCTAATGCGCGAGAATGGAATCCACAGATTGATCACGTAGGCACCGACATCAAGGATCGCGCCGAGACAGCAGCGAAATCCACGACGGCGTCGCCGAACGACGTTAGCCGCAGAACACCGCACCACCGCACGAGAAAAGTCGCGCGCTCTTAAGCCGAACCAAAATTGTTTAATTGTGGCCAAAGTCGAATAGAAAAAACATTATTCATCTTGCTTGTTTCTAACCGTTAGAGCGGGATGGATAAAACCGGAACGCTGTCGTTTTCGTGTCATCGCCCAGTCTGGTGTTTTTTTATTCAGCCTATTGGCTGAATAAAATAATCAACAGACCGGAACGCTGTCATTTTCCTTATCGTCGCTCAGGATCGGCGGTCTGGTGTTTTTTTTATTTCGCCAATTGTTGGTACGAACTCTCTCCTTCGCGGTTTTTTTTACCTGGCGTTGCTTTTTATTGGTGTGTGTTACCGTGGGGCCGTGGTATTTCCCCGTGCTGGTTGCTGGTGCATTGCGGCGTTGGTGTGTTGTATGCTCGTGGCGAGGGGGGTAATCCACACGATTATGGGTGTGTTCTTTAAGAATACAATCCCACAAATTCCTCTCTGGTTGCTGTGAGTGGTCATTCTATTTTGTATCCAAACTGGCAGGTGTCACCACCTTCTAGAATACCCCTATCACTGACCACAAAGACGACAAGGGTGTGGAACTGTGTGTTGCATCATGACGAGTGCCTTAAGTTACGGTTGTAATTTTTCCTTTCTTCTTCCCCACTCGACCAGTAAGTAGAAAGAAATCCGTCTTACGTGCTCTACACAGAGATTTTGTTCGAGAGGCAAGAAACCAGAAATGAAGCAGCTGGGGTCAAGTCAACTCCATCATTGCTTTGGCCACTGAAATTACTGTTCTGTGGCTGTAATTTAGTGCACCCACTTCGACTTCCTCTTTATAGGTTTTCCCCTCTTCTGGAAAACAACATTAACATTACCTTAGGTCCTCCATTTCCGAAAACCACAAGATACCCGCAACATGAAATCACCCCCTACCAGAACTCAATTTCGAACGTCAAATCCGTTTTATGTGTGTTATGTGTCAGTTTGTACAACCCTTTCACCTCCAGCTGCATACATACACGCTTTTGGAAAATCAAGGACACATAAGCCCCAGTATCACTCCACTTTAGCTGTGACTGTTATTAAGCGCCGTTCCAACTGATAAATCTGCTTTTGTCTCCTCTATGGTGTATCTCCGCGATCATGTCAATATGATTCACTGGTGCTCTTTTCTTTACCTCCCCTTTTTCCTCTGGTTTTATTTTTTAACTCTGTTGTTCCCTTTCCGAACAACAGCGATATAAAAGCAGATAACTTCCTCATTGACGGCGCATGGACAGTAAAAGTTTGCTTCTTTTTCCTAGTGTTCCTCACTTACGATAACTCAAGATGGGCAACTTTGGCTTCAGTGCATTCCTCAAACCAGGGCAGCATAAAACAAACCACTCTGGATTTCTAATGGGCACTTGTAAGTACATTCAAAAGTTACCCACCCACCAATACACATTTTAAGTGCGATATATGTCTCCAGAGGTCTTTACATCTCTTGCATACACCAAGGCATCCGACGTGTATGACTTGCTATTGTTGGTGTGGGCCTCCTAACACTAAAATCTTTTACATGCAGATATGCCTTGGCCTTCGTATTGTTCGAACTGTTCACTGAACAAGAATTCTTCAAGAAGCACACCGCAACAAAGAAGTTTATTAAATACGTAGCAATAGAAAAGGGGAAGAGTCTATTCGTTAGAAAACCGAGCTTTGCTATTGTAATCTGATATCTGATATCGGAGTCGCAGTTGCACATTTGGGATCCTCAGTGTCAGGCGGAATTGGGGAACTGTTATCATCCAAGAAACGAAAAAAGAAAAAAAAAACCAAACGGGCGAACGCTCGGATCTGCTATCATAAAATTTCGGCACCAGCAGCCGACAGGCATTGAAAGAAAACAAACCAAAAAGAAAGGGCCACAGATGCATCAGATGCCTGTGGTGAGATTTTTGGTGCTGCTGCTGTGCGTTGCCGGGTTCGCAGCATCTCAGAGCAGCTCTACGCACGAATCTTCGCCCGCCGACTCTGGGTCGGTCGAAACGTCGGGTTCGCGAAGCAGCTCGGATTCTGAGTCAGAGTCGAACTCCGTATCTTACTTGTGGTCCGAGTCTCTGTCGTCTTCGTCCACTTCGTCGTCAGAGACTTTCAACACTTCAGGAATTTACAGTGCTAATTGCACGTGGGCTCTTGAGGGTTCTGCGTGTTGTGACATTGGATATTACAACAAGCCGACGAAATGGCTTGGGTATGCTTATGCTTATGGTTGTGATTATGTTGGTGATGGGGGGGGTGTAACAATGGACGATCACTGAAACAAACCTTTACTTACAGTTTCGATCCGTGCACTGACACGTGCCCTTGTGGGCTTCCTGGGGTTACATGCAATACAAATAAACGAGTTACTGAGCTGTACGTAGGTAGTGCTTTAAAGCTGTGTTTTCATCACCCCCAGGGACCTGGGATTTTCCTATCTTGCCGGAACTATTCCTTCTTCCATTGTGCACCTTTCATACTTGGAAGTTTTGTGAGTACTCAGTAGAAATATTTTTATTCACATCTGGAATATTCAGGGATGTTGGGTTCAACAAACTCTTAGGACCAGTGCCACAGGAGTTCTATCAATTTCCTCGCCTTACACGATTGTGTGTTGATACTACTCTTACCTCTTTAATTATCACCCAGATCAATGGCGGCTAATTATTTCGTTGGTGGTTTGAATGCTTCCATTGCCAAACTGAAAAACCTTAAGACTTTGTATTTCCCTGAATTTTTTTTTTCCCCTTACAAAACAACAGGTACGCACCATTCAATAATTTTTATGGTTCCCTGCCACCTGAAATCGGGAACTTAACTTTACTAGAAAGCATGTGTGTAGATGAATGTCTCATTTCCCCACTAAGAAGCCAACAGAAATCTCGCTGGTTGTTCCCTTTCAGGAGCATTTCCTACATTTTTTGGGAAGTTATCAAATCTACTTGAACTGCACGTCTCCAACTACAGTAATTTTTCTCACTCTTTCTTTAGGGATCTGGAGGGAAACAGATTTTCGGGTCAATTGCCAACACAATTATTTTCCGCCACAAATCTACACATTCTGTATGGCACTAGTATCTTGGCTTTTTATCTAAGTAATTGTCAGGCGTTTATCAGGAAATAAGCTGTATGGAACTCTTCCAACAGAAGTTGGTAACCTTGGAAGCCTGAAAATATTGTATTTTATCCGAATTCCATTATCTTCGTTATTTTTCTTACTTCGTCTAGAGACCTTAGGAATTGCAAGCTTGCGGGCACTATTCCCTCTGAAATAACAAAGCTGCTATCTTTGGAAATTTTGTACTTCACCATATATAATTTTAAAAACCTCATGAACATTCAAGAAATATAGCATCCAACCGCTTCCATGGGGGATTTCCATCGTCAATTGGGAACCTTGCTAACTTACAAACCCTGTAATTTTGTTGTGTTTCCTCTTTATGCTTATCTTCCACCATAGGCAGGCCTACAGTATCATCGTAAATGTACGCATCCACATCACATGCTTCACCCTTTCTTACTTGGGCCTAGGGTACACGTTGTTTTGGGGGGCAACTACCAGATTCCATAGGGGATTTACACAACTTGCTCCACTTGTATCTAGCTACTCTTTTGTTCTTAACAACAAACAACACAAAAATAGAGAACTTACAGACAATGACTTCAGTGGTACGATACCATCAACTATAGGGAATTTGCGGATTCTTAAGACCCTGTACCCTGCTGTGTCTCCAAACTTTTCTAAAACAGCACAGGCGTATGGCATACAATAGACTTACTGGGGAAATTCCTTCCTCTATTGGACTGCTGACTTCCTTGACTGATCTGTACAGTTTTTTTGCTGTAAATTTGATTGTTTTAATGAAGAACAGAGATTTTTCATTGAATCGATTGACAGGGACCATACCCACACACATAAAGTTTATGACACGCCTATCAATAGTGTATTTTACATTTACTTCTATCTCCCCAAGTAATTTCATGTGTTAGAGACCTGGGTTTCAATGCACTTAGTGGCACTGTTCCGGACAATTTTTACAATGCTAACCTCACTTTTATGTATTCCTTCTGCAGCGGCGTTGATAAGTATTTCTAAAAGTTTTTCAGATCCCTCGCTTGGAATAGGTTTGCTGGAACAATGCCTCCATCTTTGGCCACAAAAAACCTCAAAAATTTGTATTATCATTCCCTCCTGTTTGCACTTGTAATAGCACACAGAAATCTTGCTGGAAATTTTTTTTGCGAAGTGCCTGCCTATTTATTTACATCCTCGTGGGAGGCTGATCGCTGGTGTGAACTGAGAAAAAGAAACTTCAATGAAATTTATTTTGCCTTTACAGCAACCTGGAATATAACTGCCTGTCCTATCTTGACAGCAAATGTAATTGTAATATGACACGGAACCTTGAAACGGAGTGTTGTTGTGCTCCATACTGCTCTCAAGACGTTATGAAGTCAGAAGTTGGAGTATTGTGTGATATTCTGACTGCAAATAAACCAATATCCTGGCTCAATGCCTCCCAGCCAGTATGGGCAAATGGGTCATGGGTTTCCTGGACAGATCCTTGCACTGCTGAACCCAATATCGTGCCTTGTAAACAGTTGCAAATGCCGGGTGTTGAATGCAATTCCACAACAAATCAAATACTTTCAATGTAAGTTCATTTGGCTCTCCCGCTGATAACATGCTTCTCAGTAACTTGACGTCTTCCGATCTCACTGGCTCTTTACCAACAACCTTAGTCAGCCTGTCTGCTCTTAAAAATCTGTATACTTACGATTAGTTTCTTTATGTTTACAGTAGTAGGTTTTTGGATAGCAATCACTTATGTGATTCTCTTCCAAGCCCTGTGTCAGATTTCTGGAGTAATCTCAACTCTTGGTTGGTATCTTCTTTATTCTTTTAGCCCAACTTTCCCTTAGTGCTTTGGGGGGAAATTGCCTGGACTGTGATTCAAGTGATCCTTGTAGCTGTGGAGTTACCTCGAATGTTTTGAATTGCTCCCACTGTCTACCACTAGGGAATACTGCTTCTGATCTTGCACTTCTTTGCGAAATTAAAAAGCAGAATAATCCTCTTCTTTGGCGGCAGCCTTACAGCGTCGACCCCTGCTCACTCTCTGGAAGTACCGTTAAGCTATGCATTGACATTCAACTATACGGTGTACAGTGTGACACTGTAGCCAACAGAATTATTTCCATGTAAGGCTTTGAACGTTTTGAGGCAATACTCATCTATGAAATTCAGTGATTTGCACAATCAAGAGCTCACAGGGACAATACCCCCTATAATCGCGACGGCGAACTATCTCGAATTTCTGTAACTTGTTACATTTACCCTCTTCATTCTGAATATAAGCAGGGACCTCTCTGACAACTACATCTTCGGAAGTGCACAGTATCCTAGCTCAATTCTAATGGCAATATTGGAGAAAGACAATAATTGGTTTCTCATTTCCATCTCTCAGTAGAGTTTCTAATAGCCCCTTAGTCAACTGGGGCGCACTTGTCTTGATTCCGGTTCGCCGTGCAATGCCACAAATAGAACTGATATTGTGTGTAAAAGTCTTGCTCAGTGTGAAGGTTGCTATATAATAAAGAGAGATTATTGCGCAAACCAAGGTAGCAGCGATCCAGAGTCAATATGCCAGGTATAGTATTTTGGAAAGTACATTTAACTGTATGCAGATCTGCAATAAAACAAATAATCCCTTAGACTGGGAAACAAGCCCAGATGGCACTGCATGTGATGATAATATTTGGTGTACCGAGACTTCCCAGTGTTATCAAGGAGAGTGCATTGGGTCGGCGGACAACTGTGCTGATGAGAGTGGCTATACCTGTGCTGGTAAAAAGTGACACTGGAGAGTTCTCATTTCTAACTCTACTCAGACCCTCGGGTTTTCTTTTCTACAGCAGTAAGCACAGAAGGAACTCAGCCTACAACAATATTTGGCATTAACTTTGGTAATGTGTCGTCATTATCTATTTCCATTGGTGGCTCTGCTTGCAGTGGTGTATCAGTTATTTCTGAGGGAACTCAGTTGTCTTGTACCCCGACACCTGGTGTAGGGGCTCGGCTTCCAATCTCACTCACAGTGGGCAATTCAACTTTTGTCTTTGACAATATGTTCTCCTTTGCTGGTACGTTGCATTTCTCACCCTCGTTTCTAACTTTCTTAGTACCGGTCCTCTCTTTTACAACTGTTGTTAACACGGACGGTAAGGAGAAGACCACCGTCTCTGGTTACAATTTTGGACCACCAAATTCCACCGTTTCCGTTTTCATCTCAGGGAAGGAATGTACGAATGCTGTTGTTATAGACCATCGACACATAACCTGCTATCCTCCACCTGGTGTTGGGAAGTTCTTGAATCTCACTGTGATAGTTCCTAACAGCACACACTCTCAGTCTACGACTACTCCCATATTTTCTTTTCAACGTATCTTTTCTATTCCCCTGAAACTTTTTCATTCCCCTTACTTCTGCCAGCACCCACTGTAATTTCTGCCACATCGACAAGTACACAAACTTTAGGGGTACGCACATTTATAACAGGTTTTATGAAGTTCCTCCCATCAAATTGCTCACCCAAAAAGGTACCAACTTTGGTCCTGCTAACAATACTGCTGTGACTGTTCTCATTCATGGGCTCAGTTGTGATAATGTTGTTGTGCATAACCACACGACACTCAGTTGCCAACCTCCGGCGGGAAATGGGAAGGATCGACTTGTGGTTGTGACTGTGGCGGGGCAGTCAGGATCTGCTCAAGTTTTTTCGTACTTCGGTTAACGCTTCACTTTGGAAAGTATTATCTTACAACCTGGTAGGCCCCACCATTCTTTCTACTTCTCCAACAGGAACAGCTGGTGGCTGGATTTCCATCACAGGCACGGATTTCGGGAACTCCGCCTCCATGCGGGTTACTATTGATGGAAAGGAATGTCTGGGTGTGGGTATTCTGTCACTTCACTACCAGATAAGTTGCCAGGCCCCTCCTGGAGCTGGTGTGAATTTAACTGTGAAAATGGAGGTGCCATATAATCCTTCAGACATGAAAAACCTGCAACTTGCATCTGCAAACATATTCTCTTACTTGGGTATCTCGCAGACACCGTTTCAAATCCCTAACGTTATGAAAAGCACCATCCATTATAAATGCAACACCAGCAAGCACTTCTGGGGGCAACCCAACGATAATTGATGGCTCTCATTTTGGACCACTGGGGACTAAAGTGAGTGTGAGTATTGGAAACCAGCCATGTGGCAATGCCAAGGTAGTTGTGGCACATAAGCAGATAACCTGCTATCCCCCTGTGGGTTTTGGCTCAGCACATAATGTTACCCTCAAAGTTCCATCTTCTGGAGGGCATGAAGTCACCGTTCCAAAACTCTTTTCCTATAGTGGTATTTTTTCTCCTTTTATTATGTCTTTTCACTCTCCACAAGCCCCAACAATTGACTTCATTGAACCTACTAATACCACGGGCTCAGCCCCCATTGTCATCCACGGGTCTAGCTTTGGGGCCGCCGACGTCTCTGTTTCGGTGGAGGTATCTCAGCCGTATGCAGGCGTAGTACTTCCATGTAACGTTACAGCGGCTGGCAAAACACACTCCACAATATCTTGCTTCCCACCACCTGGAATAGACACAAAAACCATCCTCACTGTATGGGTGCCTTCCAAGGGTACACAAGGTGGTTTGGTCTCCAATGTGTCCGGCGTTAGTCTGTATCTTAGTATGGCTCCGTTTCCCATTCTCCCAAGTAATTTTTTTCCCCTGGTAGAACCTGTCATACTAAGAACAACTCCTGCGAACACTGACGGTGAATCACGAACATTAATTGAAGGATACAATTTCGGCCCTGCCAATTACAGCACAGGCGAGATTGAAGTTACCATTTCCTCCAAGCACTGCACGGATCCCATTGTAGTCAAAGATCATACACAAATCAGTTGTTTCCCGCCTGAAGGAGTAGGTGACAACAATGCAGTTGTTCTTTATGTTGGCGATCTAGAAACAACTGGTCTTTTCAACTACAGTGGTCCTAACATCACAACAGTAGAACCCTGCTCTACCACTGGTGGCATGACCACTTTATTGGTACTTTTTACTCTCTTTACTTTTGCTTACCCTAAAATAGGGAAATAATTTTGGTCCTGGTGGATCTGCCTATGGGCTTACCAGTACCTATGACAATGTAGAGACAGCTGCCACATGGGTTAGCCATCGACAGCTAAAAATTTTTATTGCAGAAGGTGTTGGGTGCCAGCACAGTGTTTTGGTCACAGTAATTGACAATAAGAGCCCTCTTGCGCAATTCTGTTATTCACGTAGTCACCAATCCATGGAAATCTCTAAATATAACTATTCCCTTCAAGTTCCAAATGTCAAGAGTGCCACAGCCGTTGACACACGCGGCGATAGCTCTATTATTATCAATGGTCTCAATTTTGGCAATGAAACTGTCACAGTAAAAGTACAATAATTTCGTCTAGGAGTAGTAGACAGTGATTTGTTTGTAGATTGCTGGTGAATACTGCGAAAATGCAAGGATATCTATTCCCCATGTGCAGATATCCTGTATTGCCCCTCCTGGAACAGGAGCAAACAACACTATTAAAATATGGGTGCCTGCTGAAGGTGACTCCAGATCGCAAAGCGCAACCAGTGCATTCAAATACTCCTACAAGCGTATGTTTCTCTTCCAAACTGTGCGAACTGCCTGTAACATTGTAGTACAGCTCCACACATTTACAATGTTTCTTCCCCCCCAACTGAAGGAGGTGATGTTATTATCCAAGGTTCCTCTTTTGGTTCTGATGTAGGCTTTATTCCCAAAATTAATGAATGCCTCTAACTACTTTCCAAGGTCAACAAAATCCTTGCCTTCTTTGGAAACATCTCCTGTGAAGTGGTATTACAGGTACCACAGCAGATATTACGAACAACAATCCCTAGTGGATCTGGAGTGAATCATAGCCTGTTGATTATGGTAGATGGTCTTTCTGGAAGCACAATCGTCTCTTTCGAAAGTATGCCCTTTGGAAGCACGTAGCTTTCTAACTTTATCAGAACCACAAGTTTCTTCCGTGTCTGCTGAAATTCCAACAGGAGGTGGCATGGCTCAAATAAATGGTTTCTCTCTTTACTTGCAGCAGTAACTCATCTTTTCGTTAGGTTACAATTTTGGAACAGCACCCCAAAAAGTAGTTGTGCGGATAGGGGATAAAAGTGATCTAGATACAAGTGGAGCTCCATGTACCGGTATAACTATCAGTACACCCCATCGAACCATGTCCTGCACTGCCCCACCTGGTCAATATGCTATGATGCCTCTCACTGTTTGTGTGGATTCTCAGTGCGCAAGGCAGGAAAACCAGATCTCCTACGACGATGTTACTGCGCCTTCTTGCACACTTACCTCAACAGGGGATGAAACCCTTGTTGGTGTTGGTGAATCTCTGAACATTCTTTGTGAGTGTGATGACTATGTGAGATGGTTCTCGTCAGCCGACATATCCCTGACTGGTGGTTGTACTCTGGCACCATTTAACTACAGTGAGATAGTGCCTTTTGCTGACAGAACCGGTTCGTTTTTGCTCAATGTTTCCCGCGGCAATACTGCCTCTTGCGAACTGAAAATTTTGTCTGATGCTATCTGCGATTACGCGGATAATTGCAACACAGATGAAGTTTCTTTCCAGTTGTCTTTCGGTACTCTTCTGGAATTTTAACCTACTTCTTACATAACAAAAGAACAAGTTTCTTCTACTTCCTCTGATAACTTTTGGGACACGATGACTATTGCTCTCATAGCCGCAGCTGGGGGAGCTCTATGTTTAGCCCTGGCAGGACTCTTTGTGGCAGGGTGCATCGTAGCAAAAAAAAGAAAAAAAGCGTATCTATCTATCGGTCTTTTCTTTGTGTCACATATTGCCTAAGAGTCAAAGCGGAGCAGAAAGCAATTGCTATGACTGAATTCTGGAAGGTTGAGGATGATGACTCAGACAGTCCTGCTGAGAAATTTGACCCTAATGCCTTCACGTGTGTACTGTAATAAGTTCTCAACGTACCAAACTGGTTCCCTCACAGTCTTGTGGAATTCGATGACTTCTTGTTGAAAGTAAGCACTTCAGAGCTATCCTTTGGGCTTGGGGGACACCAGGCCGTTGTTGACAAGAAACTTCGTGAGAAAGTCGTGTTTACTAATATAGGAAGGGGCACAGTATCATTTAAAATCTTTTCCCCGCATTCCTATAAGTATAAAATCATGGCTAGCCCTGAGAATGGAAAGATAGGCGCGGTAAATGGCCTGTCAATCAGCCTTCGATTCAACAATTCTTAGGGAGAGGAACTTACAATTGACTTCGCTGCTAAAGTACTTGCCACAACTGTATTTGAAACTAAGATCCCGATTGTTGCTTGTTTCGGTGCAGTTGTCCAATTTTCAGGGTTTTCCTAACGAGACCCCACAGGCACCGAATTTGACCCCCGGAAAGCATTATACATTTACCTTAAGTGGCCTTGTGAATCTAAGCTTTCCACCAAGCTTGATCTTGCAGAAATTGTACTTCACTTACCAGCTATTGGTTGTGCGGCCTTTTTTTTTGTTCTCCTTCTCACGTTACTTTCTAGGAGAAGGTACAGAACTTCTTGTTTAATGTGGTTTTGAGGTTTTTATTCTTGATAAGGATCCTTTGGCTCTGTGTATCGGGGAGAGTGGAGAGGACAGTCTGTTGCCGTCAAAGTATCTGCCTTCGTTCACCAGTACCATTTTCTCACTCCTGTTCAGGTTTTGAAAGATCAAGGGGCTTCTCACCAAGACGATATGTACGACGAATTTTTACGTGAGGTTGCTCTCTGAAATTACCACAACAATGAAGTAACGGTGTACAGGTTAAAATAATGGAAGAACTGAAGTGTCCCCAGGTGCATCTCCAAATATTTTGAGTACTTTTCTCACCCGTTGTAGATTGTCAACTTTGTAGGGGCCGTCTACAATAAGAAAAAGCCTTCCATCATTACAGTTATAACACAATTCCCTTCAAACCAATTTTAATTCAAGTAGGAGTTTGTGCAGTACGGTAGTCTTTCAGGAGTAATGAAGGAACCCCTCTCTGATCGGTATAAATGCAAAATACTTCTCGATACGGCTCGAGGAATGGACTTCCTGCACCAGGTTTTTCCTTTCACTCTTTTTGATTACGTTTAATATAGCTAGAGCGGCATCATTCACCGAGACCTAAAACTGGACAACGTTTTAGTCTGCTCTCTGGATCCCTCAGATGTCGTCTGTGGGAAAATATCAGATTTCGGTACCACCCGTGATATCCAAAACGTGCAGTCTGCCATGCAGATGACAACGGCTATAGGGTACCTCGCTCTCATTCAAAATTTGTTCATCTAATCCTGCAAAAGAACACCCAGCTATATGAGCCCTGAAATATTAAGAAATGATCCTTATGGAGCCCCAACTGATGTTTACAGGTTCATTCTTAACATCTCTTTTCTGGTGAACTCAAAATCACAATAGCTTTGGTGTTCTTGCCTACGCACTCTGGCAGCAAACAGGTTCCCAACATAACACAACATACACGTTTATTCCTGATATCCTCAACAGAGCCATACAGTTCTGGAGAATTCAATTCCAGCTGGAGTGTGTCTCCTTCCCCAAAGCTTTTTTCCCTTACCACTAATCCTTTGTTCAGAGGTTGTTGACTTTGTTGTTTCCGGCCAAGTTTGTTCCCTTCTCCCCAAATAGTTTCTCCCAAATTAACATTGACACTCCACACCAGAGACTACCTTTCCCCAACACTGTACCTGAATTTATGTCTTCTCTCATTACAAGGTGCTGGGCACAAGACCCTGCAGCACGTCCTGGTGAGTCTCCCCTAACTAAAGCTTTCACACATTAACATTGATACCAAACAGAATTTTCCGAAGTCGCGCGCCTCCTTGAGGAAGCAATGCAAAAACTACAGTAGTAGGGGGTGTAAATACATTTTTGGAAGACTTTTTTCTTATTTATTTTGGCGTATCTTCGTTTCTTCCCATTAGAAAGAAAGTAGGAAGTCCTGCAACTCATGCAAATTGGGTTGCTCAACAGAACCACCAACAAAAACGACCTTGGGGGTGTTAAAATAAAAACAGGAAGTGGGAAACACTTTACCTTATTGTGTAGTAAAGCAGAAAAAGAGAAATCTTTCTCCTTTGCTTGGAGTAATTGCGGAGTGGGAGCAGCAGCACTGTCATGCTCCCCAATTGAGAGAGGCTTCAGGGCGAGAACTTGTTGACTGAAACACGTTATTTGTGCAAACAAAAAAAAAAAAGATACATTTCATGCTCAAGAGATACTTTTACTTTCTCAGGGAGTGAAGCGGATATCTGTTCTTGCTTATTGCAGAACACACAGATAGGTATTTTGTTCTTCATTGTAACAGGATTGCTCAAAATTGACAGCAGGAAGCTTGAATGAAGTTAAACACTTTCTTGTATTAGGAAGTATGTACTTAGCCTCATCGCGGACCTGTGCATTAAAATCCAAGGAATTAAGTACATAAACAAGAGCGTTCGCAGATGAGGCAAACTCAATCCACTTGCCCCGAACGCGGTCATGACCAGGGGAGTCAGTCATCTTCAATATGCGCTGCTTACTATCTTTCTGAAGAAATTTGGTAAAACGACCAGGAATCTATAGTGAACCTTGATTGGGAACGTAGCAGAGTGAGGTTCCATGGACATGTGAGTCTCGTTCATAACTTCGGGGTATTGCAGCTACAAAAAAATAGGTAGAAAATTAGGCACTCTATTCAGTCGCACAGGAAGATACCCTCAAAATGAGTGCGGTTTTTCCAGCATTACTAAGTCCCGTAAGCACCACAGATCTGGATTGTGTACCCCTGCGTCTTCTCCACAGAAGAATCACTACAACTATCAGCAGGAAAACGACTGTTCGAACACTGTCTACATACAAGATAAGATGGCCACCACTACAATAGTCCCAATTGTCGCCGCTACCTCGTGTGAACTCCACTGAATGCACCCCAACATCATTTTTTTTATTTTGTGATTCTGTTTCTTTGCGCCTTCCAGCCAGATCCAAGTTCATCTTGGACATTCACCGGTCAAATCCGTGGTCAAAATGACACTACTCCCCTGCCACCAATCGTACAGGGCCGAGTGTGTATACATGCCAAATGGGGGTCTCTCGACCCAGAGATAATTCGTGAACTGGGGGCCCGAGATCTTTCGAATAAGCGTTTCAGATTAATCGTAAGTGGATGTTGTCGTTAAACGACCTCCGCGAAAAGAAGCTTGTGTTGGCTTGTGCTGGCCATGCGAGACTTGGGAGCAACAGCCCCATGTCAGGCGTCTCTGGCCACTTACTCAAAGTTGAATATTCGTCGTGGCCTTGCTTTTTTTGTTAGCCTACTGTTTTGTTTGGCTGTTAAGTTTATAGAACCAACTAACATGGCAGTGAGTGAAGATTGTGTGCGATATGCTCGAGCAGTTGGAATTGTGGTTTTTAGATTCTGTGACACCGTGGAAGGAGCCACTTGTTGGGGACAAATTGAGCCCTTTTCTTGACCCTGAAACTATGAATCCCAGCGTGCCTTTTTTAGCCCTGGTGGAGGACACCTATCACGATCCACATCTGGAATTTATATGCAACGGGCGGCCACACTTTTCTATCGATTGCGCCTGTGTGTAGATCTTTAAATAACTTTGATACGAATGTATCCCGCATAGCCACTTTCTGAACTACTTGTTGAGATAACACTAGTGGTAGGCAGATGTACCTCCTAAGGGAAGTGATGGATGCTAGGGGTGATACTCTTATGCTTTGCCAACCCCAGTGCTTACTGACCCTTTCGAGGAGCTGTGAGCGTTCGATGTGGGAGTCTGTTATGTTATCTAACTGTACTTGAGATGCACTTTTCCCTTCTTTACCCTAAATATGCTCTCAGGTGAACAGTTTTGCCCATTACCAGGCAGATATGACAGTGTGGCCCTAGGCAACTCGTGCTATGCCGCATGCAGCACAAAGGATCGCAATCACAAATTACTACTCAGCTTTGATACAGGAAGTCGGTTGGAAAGTTCAGCAGATTACCCATGCATGCGAATTGCCGATCCGCGTGGATCACACATAATTTTCGCCGGAGCGTCTTCATCGTCAGTGGACTTGTTCCATATCCGGGATGTAGACTCAGCTCCAAAAATGACCCCTGTGTGGCATACAAACAGAGACGGGGCTCCTTGTACAATG
Source organism: Pelomyxa schiedti (assembly GCA_020536535.1). Taxonomy (NCBI): domain Eukaryota; phylum Evosea; order Pelobiontida; family Pelomyxidae; genus Pelomyxa; species Pelomyxa schiedti. The sequence continues at coordinate 925 of JAHLWZ010000022.1, read as the reverse complement.
GATATGGATCGCGCAAACGGGAGATTCTTAGCCTATTCCTCTGGCCAGTCCATAACCGTGATGGATATCTCTGAAGCCTCACCCAGACAAGTTTGGACTGCAGGAGCTTCCGTGCATGAGTCAACAATAACTACTCTCAAACTTCCCGCCTATCCCACTTCAGTAGGTGCATCATCCTCAAGGACTGTATTGCTATCTGGTGACAGCACTGGTGTAGTGTGCCTCTGGGACACGCGATTCCAATCCAAGCCGGCCCGCTTGATGCGCGTGCCCGACGACCGCGGCGTATCTGGCGGTGGGTTCTGTGACTACTGGGGGCCCACAGGGCACAGCCAATCTTCGTCGTCATCATCAGCAAGCACCGGCACTTGTTTCTTCGACCGCTACGCAGCTGTTGCCTCATCGTTCATGCACCTTCACGTATTCGACCTGCTGTCAGGCAGTGTCATATCAGATGCCAGGGACCTCCACAGAAGAAAGGGAGTTGACCGCGTGGTCCAGTTTGTCCAGCTCTCCTACCCCTGATGCTAGACCACGTTCGAATCCAAACTTCTAATTTTCTATTTTTCTAATTTTCTTTTTTTTTTTTCCCTTTGGGAGTGTGGACGTGGTGGGTTGCGGACACCAACAACGAAATCGATGGACGAGCCACACAAGCAACTTTGTCGTGCCCCTGTGTGTCGCAACGAACAATGAGCAGTGTTGTCAGTGAGGTAGCAGCAAACAGTAGCAACAACAACAACAAGGAGGGGGAGGGGGGAGGCATAGACACAAGTAGTAGCACCAACGTCAAGAGTGGCGGCGGTGGTGGTGGTGGCGTTGGGGGCAGTTGTATAGTGTCGAGGGAGTACAATTATGCGCAGTATATGGAGTCGGTGCCCGAGTACGCCCGAGATGTGAAACTGCCGTCGCTCAACAGCCCCAC
>JAHLWZ010000021.1:17112-44745 GCA_020536535.1 Pelomyxa schiedti | reverse complement strand
TCCTTACAAAAATAAAAAGGGAAAATAAAAGATAGGCTCCAGTGGGAATCGAACCCGCGATCTTCGCTTTACGAGAGCGACGCTTTGCCAACTAAGCCATGAAGCCACACAGAAAGGGAGGGTGAAGAGTGGCAGAAAGAATCATTAAATCAAGAATTCTTCAGAAATAATTTTCAATTGTACTTTCAAACAGAACACTTTGAAGCTCTGGTAGCTCAGTTGGTTAGAGCGCGGTACTTTTTAGAACAGTATTGAGTCATGCTGAGGTCGTGGGTTCGATCCCCACCCGGAGCACTCTTTTTCCTCATCAAGAAGCAACGTTGCTTGCTGAGCTTTTCCGTACAAAAATGTTTACATCCAAAACCTGGTTTCGCTGGGTGTCGATCCCAGGACCTCAAGTGTGTAAAACTTACGTGCTACCAGTTGCACTACGAAACCCCCACAACAAGAGAGGATGGTGGTTCCCCAGGCTCCAGTACTTTTCTTTTTTGTGGAAGAAGAAATTGCAAACCGTTGAGAACTGAGTGTCTCCCCCAGCGTCGGTGGCGGAGTTGGTCTAACGCGGTGCACTCAAGATGCATTTCCTTTGGAGCCTGGGTTCGAATCCCAGCCGGCGCATCTTTTTTTATTTCCAAATCGGCCCTGTTAGGCAGGATTTCCGGTTATTGTACTAATCTGAAGCTCCCTCTTGAGGAGTAGCAGACTCACTTGGAAACGGAGTTCCCACCGCCAGAACAGACCGTGTGCATAGTGGTACTCAATTGCCCCAAAACATCCCGAAACTACATCCATCTCGTATCGCATAAAACGATTCTTAAAAAATAAAAGAAACAACAAACACACCACTACGAGGACGATGGGGCGGTGGTACGTCGGCGTATTGTTTCTCGTCGCCTTTGTTGTAATAGCTTGGCCCTCCCTCGGTACTTTTTTTTTGGCTCTCTCGTTCCCTGCTCTTTTTTTTTTTCCCCCCATCGTTTGTACTTACTGTGCGCGTAGTGCGTGGTAATCAGACCATATGCAGTACACATAGTTTCAACTGCAGCAGTTGCGTTAAATTTGACGACTGCGTGTGGTGCTCAAAGGGTGGCGTCAACCACACCGGCAATTGCCAGAACGGCACCTGGCTAAAACCTGAGAACAAGGACCATTGCGGCCCATACTGGTACTCGGGTCAATGCTCTCGTATGTTCTAAATTCCCCTAATGCCGGACAATATCCGATTATTTTACATAATTGTATAGTTTTATGAATATTACTAAAACACAGGCAAAAACCAAAACAAAACCGAAACTTTACCAAACCAAAACAAAAACACAAGAATTGAAGTAAATAATAAAAATGGACTTTGCACTCACGAGCACCATACAGTTGCCGTTCTGTGGATCATGGTCATTTCCTTTGGCGGAGGTGCCCTCCTCCTGCTAGGAATTGCATTTTGCCTACTCTGTTGCTGCTGCTGTGCCCCATCCAAGAAGAACAAGAAGAAGAAGAAGGCAAAGAAGGCCGCTATGGAAGTCAACAGCAAGCCAGAGGAGAAGGAGAACCTTATGGGATCCGAGTCCAAGCCCTCAAAAACACCGCAAACAGACAAGAAGCGCGCAGAAATGAGAAAGAAATGGGGTGCAGGCAGTGCATGATGATCTCATGCAAGAGAGAGCTCATCACATTAACCGAACACCAACACCCAACCTGTATCAATGTTTGCCCTCAAACCGCTCTTTTCTTCCCAAACCATTTCGGCAATCTTGTTGTTTTTCCAAAATATGAGTGATGACGCTCGGGCCGCGAACAACACCAACAGGCTCACGATGCAACTGCAGCACCGCGACACCAACCGCGGTTGTGCCGAAGATCCCCACCACGACGCAGTGAACGAGGTGGTTTGCGCGATCGGGATGCTGGCCAGGGGCGACCTCGCCGCCTGCGACGCCTGGTGCGCACAAATTGTGGGTCTGAACGCTGTTTCGGTCGGTGGGGCGTGCTCCCATAACTGGCACTGTGACAAGAGGAAGTGCGCGGCACATTTTCTGACTCGGTGCGTGTGCTCACACGCGCCCAGTTTGCTGAGCAAGAGGAAGCCATTCAGGGACGTAGACACGACGACTGAGGAGATCCAGCTGGCCCAGGCGTGCTCATGGGATTCAAAGGACGTTCTCGTGAGTGCTGTAATCAGGTCCGCTGCCTGTGGGAGTCACGCCGACGAAATAGAAATAATGGGAGGAGGCTCCTGTGATCAGTACGTTGGGACTGGGTACTATCTGATGGGCGTGATGTTTGGAAAGGGCCTTGGAGTACATGCCGACGATGCCAAGGCTGTTGAGGCTTACAGGATTTCGGCATCACTGGGGCACAGCATGGGGCAGTACAACATGGGCTACTTCTGGGAGAACGGAGCGGAAAAGAACCAGGCCGAGGCCAACAGGCTCTGGGAGCTATCTGTTGCCCAGGGAAACCCAGTGTCCCAGGTGAGCCTGGGGTACAACCTCAAATACGGCTTCGGTGGAACTCCTGTTGATAATGACAGGGCAATGCGGCTCTGGCGACTGTCTGCAGAACAAGGAAACCCCTGTGCACAGACAAACCTCGCACTATGTTACGAGAAACTCCCGGACCCACCACACACCAAGCCAGGAACCAACCAGGCGGAGGCATTCAAGTTGTTTTACAGTGCCGCTGTTCAGGGATACGACGTGGCACAGAACTGCCTTGGTAATCGCTACATGAAAGGAATACACGGACACACAGACCCTCAAGAAGCAGTGAAATGGCTGAGGCTGAGTGCCTCACAGGGAAATCCCATGGCACTGAGGAACCTTGGAGACTATTACTGTACAGACTATTACTGGACAGGCACAGCCACCAGGGACACCAGGGAGGCATTCCGGCTTTATTTGCTTGCCAGCAGCAAAGGTATACCTTTTCTACTTCTTGCCAACCTCATCCATCACATTTTTCTTATTATGCATGGATGGTTGTTGCATCACGTTATGTTTTACCAACATATTCCAGGTGACCAGGCTGCCACCACTTTCGTGTCCCGCATTTCCAACCGTGAATGAACCCACACCGAACCTGTGAAACAAAGTTGTTGAGATGGTTAGCACTTGGGCCAACCAGCCAAGTTTGTTTTTTCTCATAAATTATACAATAGCAGAAACAAGCGCGAGAGACGCGAGCGTTGCAATCGAAGCGTAGGCGTGGGATCCGCTCGAGGTGCGCGTCGACGTGATTGCGGAGTGGGTGTTTGACGCCGAGCCTCCGGGGGCGTCGCCGCTCGACGGCGCCGACGTCGACGTCGCTGCCGCGGGGGCCCTTGTGACCAGGCCGGCTTGGAGCACGGTCACGCTCTCGGGGTAGCCGCTGCCGGCGCGCGTCTCGGCGCCACGACGCGACGGGGTCTTGGCCGCGGTCTTGTAGGTTACGCTGAGATCCGCCTGGAACTTGATGTCCGCCGCCTCGCCCATGTCTGTTGCAGTTGCAAAAAGTTAGTTTCAGGTCGACGCAATTGCAATTGCAGCTGAATTTGAAAGAAGGCAGTGGGGTGGAGAGAGGAAGGAGGAAATCGCGCACCAATTGATAACCAGTTGGTGTTGAACTCGATTGCGAGGAGCATTTTTGTTACATCGGAGTCATATGGAGTGGTCTCTACAAAGTGAGCTGTTGTTGCAAGTGCTTGAGTGGCTTTGTTGAATCTGGCAATTTGGGTAAGTTGAATGCATCCCATTCTTGTTCCAGTAAAACAATTTAACGCACATGACAGCGTTGAGAGTCCCATTCACGAATACATAGAAGTTGACCAGAGTGACCGTGTTGATCGAAACTGACGAAGTCAAGTCAATCTGAGAATGACCGGTATGAGAATTCAAAAACAGAAACCATGGAAATTACCAAAAGGTATGCAGTTGTAGGAGGAACAAGCTTGAAAGATTTACTCGGTACAGAGCATGCACTATCACTGAACATGTCAAATGTTCCAGTCAGAGTGGCGTTTAACTGAATGAAGTTGAGTGAGTATTTTTTGATTATAAATTAAATACCTGAATTGACCCACAGAGATCGGAAGACCACATGGGAACCGAGAAGGTACCGTTTTGCTTGTCAACACCGCCGACCAGGTATGAACAGGAAGCTCCATCGAGGCAAGTGAATTGGAAGGGGATCAAAATCGGCTCTCCTTGGAAGATACAGACGTCGGGAGCAAGGTAACTGTCAATCTGCCAGTATTGATAACACGTAACATCTGTCAACGTGCAGGTGGTACTCATGTGCTGTGAGATGGTTGGTTAGACCAACCGGATCTTATGAGGAAGTCTTACTGTGAAAGTCTGATTGAAGAACTTCACATTTGTGTCGACTCTGAGGATGTTGAGATTGTATGGGCTCAATGTTGTAGTATAAAATTCGAGGTGCAGCTTCCTATCAATGATTTTCTTCACAGTGACCTATTAATATTTTGTTTAGAAACTGCACCATAGAATGCAAATGAAATGCACTCACATAACCAGTGACAACCGTTGGCACATACGGATCAACCAGATTGATTTGGACAAGCGTCAAGTCAATCACAGTCGGAATGGCGATCTGGTGACAATTTTTAGTATGTCCCCTTCCCAAGTCTGTCGCAACTGACAACATACATAGAGGGGGGTGTATTCACTCGTTGATTGAACCACTGAAGAGTTGACAACCAAAGTGTCAAAGTTGTCTGTGCGAAGTGAGTAAGTGAGTATAGAACTGAATGTGCGACAACATACAATTGAAAACTGTCCGGTAATACAACACAGAGGAATCAGATGGGAGCAATTCAACGCCGCAGTTGTTGAGGAAATACTGCCAGTTGACTGTGTACGTATAAATCATGTTACAGCCGGACACAACCATTGAACAAGCACTTGAAGGGCACCCACATCCAACGTTTGTTTCTGCATTAATTAATTAGATATAATCTAATGAAATTGAGTTGCGTGACATTACCTCCAGCAGGAAGGATTGAAATGGGACCTTCGCCGTTCACGATCGGCTTCGAGAACGTGACTGTGAGAGTATCTGGAGCTAAGAATCCGCTTCCACCTCCAATAATAGAAGTGCTCCACCCATTCACCTCCATTGGGTGGACGTATCTGTCACACTGTGGCACTGAGATTGTGTAAGTAATTTGATTTGACTTCCATTATGAACTCACGGAGCATGCAGGCGCAAGTGGATGGGTTCATCATGTATTCATAATCGCATGGCACGCAAGCTGGTATTGATTATTGGCAGCATGACGAAGTAGTAACAAACATACTGTAAAAGTGCACTCTTCCCATATAAAACATTGACTCTGATGCAGGCTTTTGCAAGCTGACTGTTATATACCTTACCTTGCGGTTCACAAACACTTCAACCGGTGTTGTGATGCTGGCCATATTTCCGCTTGTCCATTCTACGATTTGATTTGAGATAAAATCAACTACTAAACTACGCAATACATACCAGGGAGGAGTTCAACGGGATAAGTTATTGACCCGACTACAGCAGAAGCGTCAGCCCCGGCCATGGAATACGACGCAGGAGAGGCACCCATCGGGAAAAGCAGCATTGATGTGATGTTTCTCTCAGTGAGCAAGTCAATTGAAAACCGGCAAACAGCTGAACTGTCTCCAACTGATGACTGGAAATACCCAATCCCATCAGGAAGGCTGTTGTCCACCATTTTCACTGGCCAGAACCCCCTTTTCATTGAAGAGGTGACTGGTTAGTTTTGCTTTATATTATAAAACATATTGTATATATACAACAACAAACACAGTTCGCAAAGACTCACATAGTAAAAGAAAATAGAAAGGTGAAAAGATGGATGCATACAAATCTGCAGAAGAATTTGAAGATACACCCCAAGTGTTCCCAATTGCCTGGGCATCAGTGCTAACTGATATCGAGGCTGTGGGCAGCTGTGTCCCGAACCTTGCTGATGTCACTCCAGCAATGCACAATACCACTAATACTGTCGCCAGGTTTGTGATTATCATTTTTGTTTGTTATTCTATTGGTTTTGTTGGCTTTTTGGTTTGAAGGCTGTTTGTTGTTTTATTAAAACTATAATTTGAGTATGTAGTCTACACAGTTGTTGTTTATAAAGGTGGCGAGTTTGCCTTTCAACTAACAACAAGATTGGTACCTCGTCCAACCCGCAAAAAATTTCATCTGGCACCGGTTTTCGTGCAGGCTTTTTTCCAGTGCGTGGAAATGGGGCTTTGATGCAAATTTCATTCTGACCTGCACTACATTTTGATCAAGATCGGGCTTTAGCTGATGAAAAATACCAGAGGAATGGTGTGAGTGTGTAGTCGGGATGCTGGCCAGCAAGAGGAAGCCTAATCCTAATCGATTAGGAAAGGAAAGGCACAATTCTTCGCAAGAGATTTCCCAGAAAGTGGTATCTAGAAGACGACCACGGCGGACATAAACACACATAGGCTTACAGTCGCCATACACCAACCACCACCACCACAGGACGGCGATGTGTCTGACCACCAACACGATGACAGCGGCGACCTTCATCATCAACAAGTCGTGGACGAGGTTGTTTCCGCGATCGGGATGCTGGCCAGGGGCGACCTCGCCGCCTGCGACGCCTGGTGCGCGCAAATTGTGGGTCTGGGTGTCAACACCGATGGCGCTGGCCTAGGTGGCGCCGCACGCGTTGGTGGTTGTGGTGGTGGCAGTATCGGACACTACTGCGACAAGAGGAAATGCGCGGCACATTTTCTGACCCGGTGCGTGTTCACACACGCGCCCAGTGTGCTGAGCAAGAGGAGGCCGTTCTCATGGGATTCGAAGGAAGTGCTAGTGAGTGCTGTGATTGCGACTGTGAGGCTTGGTGGCGGCGGGAGAATCGGCGGTGAAAAGTTGAGTACCCCGGGGGACGAGGCTCTGTACTTGGGGACTGGATATTACCTGATGGGGCTGCTGTTTGAAAAGGGTATTGGTGTGCAGCAGGATCATGCCAAGGGCGCCGAGGCGTTCAGGATTTCGGCATCGCTTGGTCACAGCATGGGGCAGAACAACCTGGCCTTCTGCTTTGATAAAGGCGCGGGCGTGGAAATGAACCAGGACGAGGCAATCAGGCTGTTGGAACTATCCGCAGCCAAGGGCAATCCACTGGCCCAGGTGAGCCTCGCAAATAGGCTTAGGAAAGGAATAGGGATGCCGGTGGATAGGGAGCGGGGGTTGCATCTCCTCAGGCTGTCTGCTGAGCAAGGGAATCCCTCTGCACAGGCAAACCTCGGATACTGGATGCCACTATCCAGCAAAGCCGAGGCATTCCAGTTGTTCTACAGGGCAGCGGTTCAGGGTCATAACATGGGACAGAACAACCTCGGCGTTGCTTACATGCAAGGACTGAATGGGCCACCAGACTCTCATGAAGCAGTGAAATGGCTGAGGCTGAGTGCCTCACAGGGAAATTCCCTGGCACTGAGGAACCTTGGAGACTATTACCGGTCAGGTAAAGGCACCAATGACATCAAAGAGGCATTTCGGCTTTACTTGCTTGCCAGCAGCAAAGGTAATACAATAGCCCTTTCATCGTTGTCTCTAATTGAGAACTTCCAGGCGATCATGCTGCCTCCGCTTATATCTCTGAGATAACCAACCATTCTTGAATGAAGGAGAGAGATGAATAAAACAGAGTCAATGAGTGATGAGCGCTGCGAGGTTTATTGCGTTTTTGTTCGTTTCTTCTGCAGACCCTTTCATGTTACTCATGTTTTGCCGTCACTGTGTTGAAGGGGTCTGCAGAAAGAACAACAATTCTTTCCCTGTGTCAATCAAACTTTTCTCAACAACACTTGGACCAAGTTGGCCGCAATGGCGAAGCCAAACGAAGACGACGGGGCGCCATCGGCCCCACCCATGGGTGACGAGCCCCCCTCGTGGTATGCAATTATGGGTTGTTGTATTATCACTATCACTTTATCTCCCGTTGTTACTCCGGTCCCACAATGTAAACAGGGTACCGCCGGGGGGGCATGTGTACAACGTCGATTCTACACCGGTGCACACTGCTGCATTACAAAAAATCCTCGAGGTAATGTTGTTGATTTTGTTTTTTTACATAGTGAGTGGAGTTGTAAAGTTTTGTGGGAGGCTGGGTATATCCACAATGAAACCAGTACCTGATGATTTTGTGTCAATGATTGAGTTTTCTGAGGGCCCTTTGGTGATTCTCTACAAAGACAGGCAATTGTCCTTTTCTTTTTTGGTATGTTTGACCCTCTCCTACAGGTATCGACATTACGAAAAAGAATTGCTAGTGAACTTGGGTGTTTCTATGTCACAGCAACAACTTCTCCTTTGTGCGTACCTTGCTTTAAAGGTATTTCATGTTATAATTTTTTATTCGACTAATAGTTCCATAGTCACTCACTGAGGACAACAAGTAATGGTTTATTCCTATTTGAACTTTTTTTTTAATGAATACAGTCACACATCAGCGGGGATCAACTGGACCCAGGATGCCCTATTCCCTTGCTATAAAGAGTACATCGATGTTATTCAGGCAGAATTTTTACGCATATGGATTGGATCTCCGGCCATTATCACTCAAATTGATGTATTACCTCATTATGTACACGATTTGCTAATTTTTCCAAGATATGGGGTATCAGTTTATAAGGTATCCACGAATTTTAACAACAAGCAGTGCAAAGAAAATGGACGGACTATGTAAATCTCTTACAAACTATTGATTTAGAATCGTTTTACAAGGTTTGTTCAAGTGGTGCAACTGCCTCTAAATGATATAGTGGAACCTTGTAATATTACATCAAATCAAAGCCCACATTCCGAAAGATGCTTTTATAGAGCCAAAATTGCTTCCAATACAGTGTGTATAAGGATCCTCTTTCTGATGCCTTACAGTAAATAACAGTAATATGCTAGAAACGATATTACTAGGAAACCTCGACAGAATACCTTCATATTTTGCTCGTGATAGATTGAGGTTACTTGCTCTTGCCCAATGGGATTAACAAAGCGTTTGTAGGCAGGTTCTATCTCAACAATCCACAAGCATTCCACCTGGATATTTGGAAGCTTTCAACAATTTGTTTTCGGCCAGACTCATTTTTCAGGTAACTGAAAGAAGCTCTCCAAAAATTTAAGAACAAACCTCCAATAGAAACTGATAACCGAGGTGCCCTCAATCCGTGACCCTTACCTCCGCACTGGCCTTGAAAGAATACAAAACTCCCTCAATGCGGCCATTGCCACACTGCCGGCACAGACAACACAGTTCCATAGGTGGGTTTCATCCGCAGAGGCAAAAATTCTGCAAGACTGGGCATCTTCTGCAAGACCCCTTGTGGATAACAATGTGTATGCATTATACTCCCACCCTCTTGGTATTTATCTTGTAAACACAGACAACAAGAAGGGAATATCTTCTTCCTGAGAATGGAAAGGATATTGAAGAGACTGCTAGTCATTGTGGGCTCTACCTATCCACAATTGAAGGTAAAAGGGGAAAAAAAAAAACCGAAAGGGATATGAAATTTATTGAAATAGATAGAGGAGTTAAAGTTCACCTTTAATTCCCACTCACACAAAAAAAAGACTGATATTATGGAATGTGCCACTCAATTTGCTCACAGAGCAGATATGCAACACCTGTAAAAAACATTAATTGGAAAATAAAGTTTTTTTTTCGTATTTTCAGTATTGCTTTATTTGTGCGGGTTTAGATGTTGACTGCCATTCGCAAGTGACAGGGGAATGTACCACGCATGCTAATACGAGGAACGAAGACTACGCAATAAAGCTTTTCTGTCTAGAGCTTTAATAACTTTCACGTCGCGTTTCTCCTGATTAGATATTCCTTTGCCCACCTTGCCACGTTTTCTTATCTACATATTTTTTTTTTTGCTTTAGTCTCTTAAAGCTTCGAATTGATTAGTGCATCAGCTAACACTTCTAGATAGATATATATTTCAATCCAGCACACCTTCTGCTTGTGAGACTGCCCCTTCTTCAGCCTGGTCTTTGCCCCCCGCGACCCGTTCCACCCCTCCCTCGTCCACTTGTTCCCCCCTTCCCCCTCCCCCTCTCCCTCCCCCATTTCCCCTTCCCCCTCGCCCCCTTCCGCTTTCTTGCCCTTGCCCTTGCTCTTGCCTTTGGCCTTGGCCTGTGCTGCCGCGGCGTAGTCCTCGCCCACCACCACCTCCCGCTCCGGGCCCCCCTTCCTCATCGCGGCCCGGTCCGCCCGCGACCTAGACGACGGCCCCCGCCCCGCACCCACCTTGATCTTGCGCCTCATCGCGTCGACCACCACCGTGCCCGTGCCGGTCTTCCTCCCGCTGCCCCCCCCGTCCGACCCCGCCGCGGCGGCGGCCACGACGCTGGCACTCGCGGCGGCCCTGTTGGCCTGCACCTTGGCCGCGAGGGTGGTGCCCTGGTCCTCCGCGAACCCGTTGAACACCACCCCACCGTCCTCCCCCCTGCCCACAATTGCGGTAGCAGGGGCACCAAAATCGAATATCGCGGGGGCAAGAACCACTGGCGGACTACTAGCTCGCATCATCCCCGATTAATTGTGATCGCTTTTTCCCTGAAACGCGATCCCTTAGCAATCTCTTACATCACATGGGGGGTTTCACGCACATCAACCAAGAAATCAACCAAACACCCCACCTTCCCATCTACACTGTACGCTGTCCCGATGTTTCTCATTTTGATGAACACGGGTCTCCTGTTACACTTTTCAGCTTCTTTGGTCCGAACACCACAGTTGAAACTCATCAGAGATCCGGTGGAGGATGAGCTTCAGGAGCATCTGTTCAGTCACACCATGTTGTTCAACACCATACCTCTTGAGTGTGTACTCAGCAATGCAAGGCATGTTGCACACCTCAGGCATCATTCTCCAGGCTCTGTCACAGTCCAGCCCTGGGAACTTGTTGAGAATCATCCTCCAAGTTGAAAGATGCAGCAGTTTTTCCTTGTCAGATGTCCCCCAAAGAATAAACATGGACATCACCTGTGTGCGAGTTAGTGAAGTTTGGTTGAAATTGAACACACGTCTATCAAGGAAATTCCAAAAGAATCAATGAGCCATTCTGCACAGCCCTTCTTGTTTGACAAAATAAACTGGAAAAGTAAGACGTTGTGGTTTGCCTTGATGTGACTTGCTGTGAGGTTGTATTGCCCCACCAGCCACCTCACTGCATCAGAACACAAGTACATAACACTGGGCACCGAAGTCAGGCCCCGTGCAACGTCCTCGGCAGAGAAAGGAAGTAGAGAGGTGAGCTCTTTCACAGCACTGAGGCTCCACTGTGCAACACACTGCAGCAACTTCCCCAACAGTTCTTTGTTGTCGGAATCGGCCCAAATCGAGGGAGGGATGTGGAACCACTTGAGCAGGAATAAGATAGCTTTGGGGCGCTTCAGAGTGGCCGCTTCAAGCACCTTCAAAGCACTGTCATTGTCAAGTGCAACAGAAGAAGTCAGTCGGCCAACAAACCACTCGATTCCATCCAACTTATCCTCACCATGTTTTGGGGGTTGGCAGATTTTCAGAAGAGCCTTTGCAACACCACTTGGGCCCTGGGAGTTGATCACTTTCATCACAGAATAAGTTTCCTCAATCCAGTTGGCAATCTAGATGTTGCTGCAGGAGAGTGAGGACAGAAGTCCCTGTTTCTGGTCTTCTGAGGACTCTGGACACACCCACTTGGTGAATTCCACGTTGTCACCATAGTTGCAGCATGCTGACTCGAAATAACTGCCTACTGTTGGGTAATAATTATATATCCCATAAGCAAGCCATTCCTCATAGTGTAAATCTACTGGAAACTCCCAGACCATACGTTGGTATGAAACATAGCTCTGGGGCGAAGACAATCCAAAGTGACCCCTGATCGGTTGGCAGAGCTCCATGTCATTATTCTGCTGTATATAACCTCCCAACTGTAAACTGAGTGATGTATTACATGGGAACTGCTCCATGAACCACTTGCTTGAGTGAGGATCCTTCCCAGAACCACATGCCATGGTTAGAGCCAATGCAATTTGGTAGTGTTCACTTTGTTGAAGCTTTTGTGCCAATCCCACGAAGTTTGCCAGAATCCACTTCGCAACTGCAAGGTGACCTCTATCAAGTGCAGCACGGAGGGGTGCAAACATCTGCCAAGGGTCTGTGATCCCGAATGCACCTGTGGCCCACTGTAGCATCTCCAGGTTACCTGACGCGCAGATTTCAGAGAGTAAATGGAACTCACCAAAACTCCCAGCCCTCACATCCTCCATGAGTTCACTGTCCGGGCTTTTGTCCCACACAAGTCCTGCCAAAGCCCTCCTGGCTCCCTCTTCTGTTTCTGGTTCTTCCGTTCGGAATTCAGTCCTTGGATCCGCAGCAGTACCGGTTTCAAAGAAAGCCTTTGCAGCAGGCAAGTTGCCGCCAATGCAGAGGCCAAACATCACAGCCAGAGTCTCTTTGTGCCTTCGGTTCTTCTTCTTCTTCAGCAACCCCCTTTGAGTACAAAATCAGAGATGCCCCAAGAAAAAAATGAACAAATCTCAAACAAAAAAAAATGTTTCCAGAAAGCACACACACCCTCCTCCGTCCCTGCTCTCGATATTCTGGACCAGACGCGGCACGCAGCCCGACCGCGGGTCGCCCGTCACGCTCGCGGCCAGCACGAGCACGTAGTAGCGCGGGCTGTGGCAGGCCCCGGCGCACCCGGGCCCCGGGTAGGCGTAGCGCGGCAGCGCGGCCACCCGCACGGCCAGGCGCGACGCCACCCCGGCCAGGGGCCACACGCCCTCCCCCACGCTCACCAGCACCCGGCACGCCGCCTCGCGCTCGGCCTCGGTGCGGTGCGCCGCGTCGGGCGGCGTGAGGCTCACGAGTCGGGGCACGATGTGCTGCCAAACAACCTCGGCCACCAGAACCGCCCTCTCGATCTTGCTTTGTAGTTGGAGTTGCGTGTTGCAGCTCTGAGGGGTTGTGGTCATTTTCGTTTGCTGATATTCTGTGAAACCCCAAAATGATGGTGACCCACAAATTGTTTTTCTGTTGCCAACGGACTCCAACACACGACTTTTCTGCGGCCAACACCACCCTTCCTCTGCCCATTTTTTTTTAGAAAAAATGTCTTCACGACTTTCGCAAACCACTGTACACGGTAGCAAAAACTGGTTTCGCTGGGTGTCGATCCCAGGACCTCAAGTGTGTAAAACTTACGTGCTGCCAGTTGCACTACGAAACCCCCACAACAAGACAGGCAGAGGGTGTTCCTCTGGCTCCAGTAATACTTTTCTTTGTGGAAGAAGAAATTGCAAACCATTGAGGTCTCTGAGTGTCTCTCACAGGAAGCGTCGGTGGCGGAGTTGGTCTAACGCGGTGCACTCAAGATGCATTTCCTTTGGAGCCTGGGTTCGAATCCCAGCCGGCGCATCTTTTTTAGCCCACACGCACCGTGAGCGCCTGACAGATGGTTTTCTTAGAAATCAAATCAGATGGCGAAATAAAAAAAACCGAAAACATTTGTTTCTGTTGATTATTTTATTCAGCCAGATTAATCGGCTTTGAGAGGCTGATGCAAACCGATGTTCACATCCTCGCCCGGAAGCAGTTTGTTGCGTTAGGTGCAGGTGTAATTGTGGGACGATGCGGTGGGTCCTCCCACGTGTCGTCGCTCACGTCAACTTTGTTGAGCCACATTGGCATTGAGTGGGTCACGTTCCCCTCGCATTTCGCAACTATTTCGTTGGTTCAGGCCGGAAACAGCCGAACGCTGTTGCTTTTTGCCACGTCACCAACATTGGGGCTGGTAACGGGGCCGCGTATTCTGGCCTGCAAAGTGGATGACGTCACCGACTTGAGCTGCAATGATTCTCAGTTTCCTTGAGTTGTTATGTTGAAGAAGATAAATGAAAGGGACCACGACCTGAGGGATGTGTGGATGGTTGACCTGGGTGCTGATACTCACTCCGATTTGACTGAATTGGAATGGATGCACTTCACACAGCTGGTTAGTGGGAGGGATTCCTCTGAGCTGGTTACATGCAACAGTGCCTGGATGGTTAGGCTTACAGCTTCTTCAATGTCAATTCAGCATATATCACTTTGGTGGGAAGAACCTATTTCAGTGACCTGTTTGGGTGCCCCCTACTTTGTTGAGTTTGTGGATTCCAACTTGCTGGCAGTCCTGCAGTACAATACCCTCAAAGAGTACCGCATCGATGTTGTTGACTTAACAGAATCCTTCACTAAGGGGTCCCTTTGCCTTGTGTCCTCAAATTCTGTGGAAGCCATAACTATTCCATTGAAAATGTGGCACTGGGACAACAATTTCTATGTCCATTCCTACACACCAGGTGGTGACCAGTGCATAGTTTGTGCAACAACACGCCAGAGGCTGTTCGTTGTTCCATCCAATCATGACATTGTCTACATTGGGCACTGTTACATTGGAGTCCACATCAGTGGTGAAACTAGCCACATTGTGTATGACCTGCGTGATCCAGCCACTCCTTTGTGCTGCTCTGGACCTGTACACACAAGTACCTCACACCTGAGTATCAGGAATGATGTGATGGCCCTCAGGAATGCAACAGACCAGATTGTTATTTGTGATGCAGTTACAGGCACTCGCATCCTCCTTTGAAAAAAAAAAAAACTAAGTCAGGCTCCAGTGGGAATCGAACCCGCGATCTTCGCTTTACGAGAGCGACGCTTTGCCAGCTAAGCCATGGAGCCTCCAGGAGCTCGGAAACCAAGAGTTTTGATATTTATAAATGGATGAATTGCAGGATGCAGTCTCGAAGTGAGCTCAAAATTTCGCTCTCTTTCTTACCTAGGTAGTGAAATCCTAATTTTGCTCGATACAAAGACAATTGGGTGATGGTGGGTGTTTCTGTGACGTCAGCCTGTTCTTGGTTCTACTTTGAGGGATAACTGATAGGCTTCTGCATCAGTGAGGTCGGTTTCCAGGTGGTTGATCACATTCTGAATCATCTGAACTGGCGAAAATACCTGTTGGATGTTGGTTATTTCATAGGTTTTGTTTGAAAGGGAGGCATTACGAATCCTAGTTGTTGCCATTGCATTATTTGCTGAATAACGCCGGCATTCATTGTTGCTTTCCACCAGTTGATCACTGTGTTTATATAAAAGTGACATGGTTTAGTTTAAAAGAAAAACAAGTGCCGCTCACTTTTTGTTCCTGGAACGCAATCCTGGATTTCAAATATTAGGGGAAATAAGTTGCTTGGATCGGAGTACCTCATTCCCTTCTTGAATAAATGTCAGATCAGTCAGATATATCTAGGAGGATAAGGAACGTTTCAATTTATGAGGGCTAAACAAACTCCAAGGTAGGGCAGGCAGGGAGGATTAGTATTATTTAACAATTCTCGCATTTCCCGGTAATTGTTTTCCAGAAGGTGTGAGAACTCGTTGAAGGATGCAGTAGTTTTTTCCTAGCTTTTGTTAGAAAAAGCAACACTCAAAAGAGCACACAGTCCAAGATTTCTTTAAACGGCTTTGAGAGTATAGTTAGACCACATGAAAAACCAAGGAAATACTTACAAGATAGACCGCGATCCTAGTCCAGATATGACTGCAATAAGTCCGTTGTAATTGTGGATATCTTTTAAAGCCGAACATATTTGCAGGAGCCGCTTTATTACCTTTTGCCGATCTTTCTCTTTTGGGTGTTTGAGGATAGCGGAGACTACCCAGGTCCCAATCTTTAGATGTTAAAGACCCGTAAATTGACGGGGAGAAACCTTGTTGAATTCTTGTGTCATTTGTAGTATATGGGGCGAGTTGGTTGCAGCCTCTTTTTTTGTCCATGCCAGCCCAAAGCACTCTGTTGGTTTGATTCTATTGAAAACATCAAATTCGCGCAAGGTGAGCTGACGCGCGAACTCGACTGGGTGGACATCAATCCATGAGCTATACTGCAAAAAAATTATCTGGGAAATTCACGCGAGAAACATACAGATGAACTGGTAAAAGATTTGGGTGGGTTTAGAATAGAAACCATAGAACTGTCTTTCCCTTGCATCTATTGAGAAGTTAAAGGGTCTCAAGTTACTCATGAAATACCTTATGAGTAAACGTGTTTTTCAGCTGTAAGGCAGCCAGCTTTACAGATTCAGTCGGTGAAGCAGCCATCATTTCAATGAGTCTTGTCATTTGATCAATTAAAGGTTGCTGCTTGAGGAAATCCTGACTGCTATTGTTTATCCACTCTTTAACAAAGAACCACACTCTGCAAATGCGTTTTTAGCATTTCAGAAATTGGAATTTATTAGAACAACCTAAACTGGATGGTTTCACGGAATTGAGCTTCAAATGTGTCGGGAACACTGAAACGGAGTGTAATCAGGTTAAGAATCTCCTTGGTATTGGAAAAGTATTTATACGTCAACAGAAATGATTTGACAAATTGAGGCCCTTAGTCAGATTAGTTCTGGAAGAAAACATGTCCATACAAACCGGGTATTGTCAAATCAGTGAGTTTTTCTACAAGTTTGGGTAGAGTGGCTCCATATAACTTATTTTCCCCTCCTATAGTACGGTAGCATATGTTATCAGCTGTGTCTGGTTCAGAAAAAAGGTAGGTAGATGGTGAAGATGAGGGAGTGGAATCAAAGGAGGGTGGTGGTATGTCTGGAGGTGCAACGTCTGAAGGTGGCGGAGTGGCTGTAGTACTTGTTGTCTGCAGAAGGTCTACAGGAGGTGATGTAGATGTAACCGGTGGTAACCCTGGTGGAGTTGCATTCGATGGTGGAGGGGAGCCAGGAGGCGGGGGACCAGGTGGTGGAACTGTATCGCTTTGTGGCGGACCTGGCGGTGGAGTTACGGTTGAAGGTGGAGGACCAGGTGGCGGAACAGTGGTACTAGGTGGAGGGCCGGGTGGTGGAACGGAATTTCCAGGTGGAGGTCCAGGTGGTGGTGCATTGTTTGTAGCAAGTGGGCCTGGAGGGAGTGTATCGTTCAGTGGTGTGGTAGCGGTAGAAAGAGGGGACATTCCGTATGCATCTCCTAGAAACTACTAAGATTGGGAGCCAAAAAAATACAAAAGAACCGTTGTCAGTGGAATAAGAATCTGATAGGTCTGAGGGTCCATAATTGTGAAATCTTTTAAGTTCAGCCTCAAGAGCGTCCTGTGGCATGGAGGCTCGACGGGCGGGAGGGCCTTTTGGAGGTCCTGATGATGCAGAAGACCTGAGGGGTGGATGTGGGGAAACTGAAGGTGTTGAGGCTGATGTGAGTGGAGATGATGGAGGTGAGAGAGAACGGGGTTTGCCGAGTTCAGCTTCCAAAACTTCTTGTGGCATTGATGCACGCTTGTTTGGCGGCCCATGGGTTGCTCCAGGTATCCGCTTTGCGATTAAGGAGAGTGTAGAGCTTGGTGGAAGATTTGTTCCACTTGGCGGGGTGGGCTTCTGTGTTACAGGGGGAGAGGCATTGCCATATTCATCAGTTCCGGTACTGACAGTAGTGTTGGAGCTGAGCCCATAACTGGAATTGGTATCTTTTGCGTTCTCTCCGTAGTAGTCAGTGTACCCGCTGTAAGCGTTCACGTCGCTAGTGGTTCCATAACCTGTGGTATTATTGCTGGCACCATACCCACTGGCATCGCTACCATAACCACTTATATCTGCGGTGCCATAATTAATCCCCTCGCTGTAATTTTCATTGGAGTCGTATCCTGCAGTGACGGAACTTGTTGCTGGTTCTGCTGCTTTGACTGCTGGAGTTGGAGTTGGCAGTGGAGGCGTTGGAGTTGACTTAATCGGAGGAGTACCAGATTTGAAAGGAGGGAGAACTGTAGATGCACCCGGAGGCTTTTTTACGGGTGGAGTTTTTGGAATTTGGACAGTGAGTATTGTTGGCGTTGATTGGCTGGAGTCTTCAACTGAAGGGGTCAAGTGAGACTCGTCCGGAGTTTTAGGTATAACCTCGGACTTTTCGGGTAGTGGAGGGGGTGTTGGTTTTGGTGTTGCGGGAGCGGGAACAACGGTAGGCGAAGAGATAGAGGTGGAAGGTGTCTCCGAAGTCGAGGTGAGACCTTCAGGATTCTGGGGGGAAGAGGCACTGGAGGGATCTATTGGAGTAAGAGCAGTAGTGCCCCCACAACCATAGTCTTCACTTGTGGAAGCTGCACCATAATCTGAATAGTCTGTATAACCACCATACCCATCATCCGCAGCATGTGACAAAGATGGAGATGTCGGTTTCGCTGGTGGGGGTTTTGGTGTTGACTGAGGTGACTTTGTTAGGTGTGAAGGCAGTGGGAGGCCTCTTGGGCTACTTCCTGGAGTAGTCCCACCAGGCCGGAAAATCGGTGATTTATTCTGAGACCCAGGAGGGCCCCCAGCTGAACGTTGTGGTGGTCCTTTCAGGGGTGTAGAGGTCTTTGCGGGGGTTAAATCTGGGGTGGGAGGATTGACAGGAGGTGTGGATGAAGGGGCAGGGGTCGTGGCAGGAGTCACATCCTCGGAAGCGGGAGGAGGTGTAGTTGGCAGTGTGTTTGAGGTTGGGGGAGGGGATGGTGGCGGAATTCCCACACTCGGGGGTGATGTGGGTGGCGCAGCCTGTGCAAATACAGGAGGTGGTACATCAACGCTTGGTGGCGGTGTAGGTGGCGGGACATCAACAGCTGGGGGTGGAGCTGGAGGTGGAACATCTACGGCTGGTGGAGTTGTAGGTGGTGGGACATCAACAGCCGGCGGAGGTGTGGGAGGTGGTACATCAACAGCTGGAGGAGGGGCCGGTGGGGGAACATCGGCAACTGGTGGAGGTGGAACAGTAACGGCCGGAGGAGATACTGGTGGAGGAACATCCACTGGAGGAGCAGAAGGGGGCGGAACATCTACGGCTGGGGGAGCTGTTGGTGGGGGAACATCAACAGCTGGGGGAGGTGTTGGAGGTGGAACGTCAACAGCTGGTGGTGGTGCAGGAGGGGGGACGTCATCGGATGGCGGGGGTGTGTATGGTGGAGGCTTCACATCCGTGGCAGTTTCTTGTTTGGGTTCCTCCACACAGGGAGGAGGTGGTACTTCGGGATTAGTTCTGGGTGGAAGTAGTGGAACTGGCTCAGTATTACTTACAGGTATTTCCGGCTTTACTTCTGGGTTAGAGTTCGATCTTTCCCGCGGTGGAAGGGGAGGTGGTGCTTCACTAGTTTCACTGGTATCTTCAGGACTGGTCGCAGTAGAGCTAGTACTGTCAGTTCCGGTTGTTCTCGGAGGTACTGGAGGTGCACTGGTGGTTGTGTTGCTGCTGGTAGCAGTTGATCGCGGAGGTAGGGTAGGGGTACCAGAAGTAGCACCGCGAGGTGGAGTTCTTGGAGGTAGTGACATGGAAACAGGCCGAAGACCCAACATACCCGGTGGTCTTGTTGATACAGCAGGAGATGTAGGGTGGTGTGTAGATGGTGAAGTGGAATCGCCGTAGTCATCTGCTGCTGTTATAGCGGTATTTGTAGTTGTTGAATTTGGTTTGTTAGCACTTGAGAGTGTTGAATGTGCAGAATTAACAGCACCATGAGAACCAGTAGTAGAAGCGGAACCGGGAGTGGTTGCAGCAGACCGAGGGGGAGGCCCTGAACCAACACGGCTGGCCAGGGGAGGCGGGTGTGGTGGCTGGCCTGTGGATGACTGTGGCATCACTCCTGCTTGCCTAAATGCCTGGAATTGAGTCCCTGATAGTGACAGCCTATTGGGTGTCATCACCCCCCATGGTGTGACTAAAAACAAATGTAGTTAGAATTACCTTACCAACTAATTGTGGCAATAAACAGCCCATTTAAAAAAAAAATTTGAATCGGTTGATTCAATATAGAAGTAGAAACATCCAGAAAAACAACAACAAAAGAAAAAAAAGGGAAAAAAGGTGTTGTTGTTGTTGTTTTGGTCATTTAGCCGCTTGTCCCACAATTACCTCTGCCTGTCATTGGTTTTGGCGTGGGTGTCGCCGGGTTATTATTATTGGAATTTGGGGTACTCGGGCTGGGGTTTGTAGTGGGCGACGACGTGACACCACTCCCCGGCGTCGTCGCCATGAAATCCTTGTCTTTTTGTGTTTTTTCTTTTTTTGTTCGTCGATCTTTTCTTTTGGGTTGACGTTTTGAACGAAAAGTGCCGATTCCTGATAAGGTCTGGTACCAGAAGCGAACTCCCATCACCCTGTTGACACATTACTCTCCCTGCGCTGCTGTATCTTGGGAACGAGTGCATTTTGTGTGCCGAAGAAACCATAAAAAACAAAGATTAACGCAGTGGGTGTGGTTGAGCGGATCTACGTCTGGTGGTGATGAGCGGTAGTGGGGGAACAAGCCATCACAGAAGCGGTGGCAGATCTTCGGGTGCCGACGTACCTTCTTCGTCGTCGCTGAAGTCTTCAGGTTCATCGTCGTCATCATCGCTAAGAGCGAGCAACACAAGCACCAGTCCATCGCCCAGCGGTACTAAAGGTAGGGCAACAACGACTGGTGACCCCTCTACAGCGGTATCGTCTTCGCCGGAGCTGATTTTCGGCGCCGCGAAACGAGGCAACATCAACCTAATAAATGGTACGGTCGCACTTTGTTGTGTAGTCGGCAGCTATGTTATACAAAAACCATTTTTTTCCCGCTCCCTGCTAACAAGAAACACAGAATGTATATCATCACTTGGGTCCAAAGTAGTCACAGCAACTGATACACTAAAAAATACACCACTGCACTACTCGTGGGTGCCCTTTCACGCTTCCCCACTCTAATTTCCCACATAGGGCATCTGGAGGCCACTCAGAAGCGGCCTCGCTAATTCTGGAGCACGGAGCTGATGTTGATGCAAAAAATTTTCAGGGAGAAACTGCACTACACAAGTATTCTCATCCACATACAACCTTCGTGTGTTGACACCTCTTTCTCATTTGACAACAAGAGCAGTTTGGGCAGACCATATTGACGTTGCCCGCCTGTTAATACATGCCGGCGCATCTTTGACTGCAACAAACACTCACACACAGAAACCTAGTGACCTCACCAAGTCAAAAGCAATGTTCGACTTGTTTACAATGGCATCTGCAGGTTTTCCTACACAACAATTGTAAGTCCCTAACAACATTCGCAGCCTCTAAGGTTTCCCTTGATGAGTGTACCAATGATCAGGATGATGACGAGTGACCAATGAAACAAAAATTGATGTACTATGTTGTAGTACGAATTTACACTCTCCATTTCAGCCACAGAAGGGGAAAACCAACAGCTGTTGGTTTTTTGTAACCAGCTACATAACAAAAAGTTTGCTCCGGGTGGGGATCGAACCCACGACCTCAGCATGACTCAATACTGTTCTTATAAGTACCGCGCTCTAACCAACTGAGCTACCAGAGCAATTTCATGGGACAACAACCGCCGCATTTTTTTCGAATCGTTGCGGCTTTCCTGCTTCAAGATGAACCAAGTGGGTTCAAGGCCAGAACCCCCAACTTGTGGAGGCTCCATGGCTTAGCTGGCAAAGCGTCGCTCTCGTAAAGCGAAGATCGCGGGTTCGATTCCCACTGGAGCCTGACTGAGTTTTTTTTCTCAAAGTTGTTTCCGTTCTTGGTGAAACACTCTCTGTTTGGTGCGGTGTATTAGCTTCTGTGGGAAGAGAATAAAGCCGCATGGAGGAAAAAGAACGAAAGAGAGTGTGAGTGTAAAGGTTCTCTTGCTTGTTCTTGTGCTTGGGTTGCATGTGTTTGAGGGATAATTAATTTGGTGTGGTTAGCTTCAAAGCCACGCTGTTGTCCAGTTCTCAGTTGAGATTGCCTCAGAATCAATCACCACTGCAGTCCACATTAGCGTCCATGTCTCATAAGATCGTTGCTGCCTTATTCCAGTAATTCCATCAAGCCCGCATTGGATCTAGAGAATCGAGATTCGGACAGAGTCCGCAGAGTGTCCAGAGAGCTAAAGCTCGTGTACTTGATAAAGTACACACTGTTGTCCAATTCTCAGTCAAGATTACCTTGGAATCAATCACCACTGCAGTCCACATGAGTGCGTTCTATGTCTCATGAGACAAGATCGTTGCTGCCTTATTCCAGTAATTCCATGAAGCCTGCATTGGATCTCGAGAGTTGAGATTTGTACAGAGTCCACAGAGTGTCCAGAGAGCTAAAGCTCGTGTACTTGCTAAAGTACACAGGTGAGTCCAACTGTGTGCAACAATGTTGTACAGAATTTTCTCCTACATGTCCGAATAAAAAGATGCGCCGGCTGGGATTCGAACCCAGGCTCCAAAGGAAATGCATCTTGAGTGCACCGCGTTAGACCAACTCCGCCACCGACGCTTCCTGAGAGAGACACAGAGACCTCAATGGTTTGCAATTTCTTCTTCCACAAAGAAAAGAATTATTGGAGCCTGAGGAACACCAGGGATCTTTTCCCTGGTTCTCAGGATCAGGTTTCTGAGGAGCAAGGTCATCAGTCTGGCTGGTTGTCCGTCACACCCCTGCGCAACTGTGAGCAAGAACTAACCCCAGATTGATCGTCTCTAGTGTGGGTCCCGGTGTTGCTGGTTGTGAAAGTGGTTGTTGTTGTTGCGATTGTGGGAGGGAACAGCGTGATGTCACCTCTGAGGATGCCCCGGCTGATGTGAGCCGGCCAAGGTCGGGTCCAGCATTTGCTGTTATGGGATGTTGATTATGTGGTGCTTCTGGTTGTTGATGGTGTGGATGATAATGATGAGTAGTCAGTACATAGGTATTTGGGTGATGTGATGTGTGTGGTTGTTTCAGAGGTTCCATCAGAAGGGCCACGGTCATTCCTTCAAGGGAAGTGAGTTATGGTTGAAAGTAGTTAAATTAAGTTCGTCATTACCAAAGCTCCACACACCGGCCTTTGTGTCAAATGGAAGATGTGAAAGAACTTCAATGAAATTCATCTGTGCCGGTGAAATGGCAAAGAGTGTGCACCCTCTGTCAGGCTCTTTCAGCTGGAAATTCATTTGAGAGGGGCAAAAAAGAAGTATTTGAAACGCACCACAGGTCAAGGTTCGGTTCCGCATTCATCAAGAGACAGAATGATGATGAACCAAAAGTTTCTTAGTTAACTTGAAATACTTGGTGCGAATGCACATGTTCGTCATGCGGTTCTCACCTCGCTTGTTTCTGCATTTCTGAAACTGACTCTCCTGGTGAATTGTTTTTAAATGTCAGTCAAACACGAAAAACCTATTTCAGTACCATCGTCAATAGCGGAATCTAATGTGACGTCCCACAATGTCAGTTTGTTGCACTCATAGAAAATCCCCAAAAGTGCGGCAGTCCATCTGGTCATGATGTATACATATGGACGCGAGCCCGACCGCGCGATAGACACGAAGAGACGCGTGGCCGTACTCATGACCGACGATGAAACACGCGATCCGGGGGTCATTTGGTACCGATCGTCGTCCCATTCCTGGATTCGTGTTTCATTTTTTCGTGAACGATTTTTGTGTTGTACGGAGTAAAACACTCGATCATACGTCGTCAATCATGATGTGTGTTCATGCCAGGGATCAAATAGCCACATTGCTTTTCGGTGTCCACACACGGTGCGGTGCACATCTTTCCCCGGGCGCCAGGGTGGCCCTCGCGGCCGACGGCTGCCTCGTACCCAGGCTCCTCTGGTACTACGTCACCGAGACCGCCACCGACTTCGTGTTCTGGGAGTCGCCCAGCGGCCAGCGCACCGCGTTCTCGGTGTCCCCCGTGCTGCTGGGGCTCACGAGGGCGCCCAGGCCCCACACACAGGGGGGACCCGCCGCCGCGAGCACAGCTCCTGGTGCCACTGCTACTACAACTACTACGACGTGGTGGGTGAGCCCCACGCGGTGGGTGGATCGCGGGCACTCGTCGTACTCGCCTGCGGCAGGCCAAACTGTGAGGCTCCATGACTGCTCGGGGAACAGAGAGCGGCTGCTGTGGAAAGCGAAGGAGGCCCTGGGATACGACGGGGCGGCGCCTGAGGTTAACGGGAGGTGGTTTGTTGCCAGTGTGGCTGAGGCCGATGGCGAGAGCGGCGATGGCGACGCGATGGTGAGGGACATGTGCGGGGGAATGGTTGGTGTTGTGATCATGAGCGTGACGGGGGATGATGCCGCCCAGCCTGATCCTGGCAGGGTCGTGGTTCCGATCTCTGGTGAGTGCCGTGCTGCTGATTACTATGTGAAGCTGCTGTCGTTTTCCAAGTCCAATTCGAGCGAGATTCTTGCTGTGGTGGTGAGGAAGAATGATGACACCGTGTCGAGGAATGATCCAATCGAGACCAGGCTGATCTTGCTCGATGTTGAGAGCTCGTACAAGTCCAAGAGTCCGGTGATTGTGAGTGAGACCACGTGCAGTTTGGCAGCACGCACGGGTTTAGTTTCAGTTCTTCCACTGAAGAGAAAGAGTGGAGCACACTGTTTCATTGTGTTTGGCAGGGTGCACTCAAGGGGAGCACGTTACCGTCCAACATGCCAAGTCATTGAGGTGGAGGAAAAAGCTGACACCATGAGAGTGTTGAGTGAAGGGAGAGAAAGTATACGCAGTCTTTATCGTGTGAGTGACTCGCGGTTCTGTCTCACCTTCAATGGTGGAGATTCCCTTTGCCAAATCTGGGACTGCAGTGGTGCTGTGACATTGATGGTGAGGAGTGTGCCTGACAAACGTGACCCCGATGTGCGGAACTATTGTGGTGGTCTGATCGTTATTAGAAAAATGGAAACGAAGATTCACCACGGGAAAGAAAGAAATCTCGGGATTCATGGTAAAGCCCAAACACCATCAAGGCCGAGAATTTCAGGGAGAGTAAGGCACAGCACAACAACACCGGAGGAGGCCTCAATCACCTTCAGTTGGTGTTCCTCCACTGTGAAAATGAACCCTGACTCGGCTGCTGCACCACAATAGTTCCGCACATCGGGGTCACGTTTGTCAGGCACACTGGTGGTGAGTTACACACACAACGGAACAACTACCTACAACAACACCTAGCAACACCCACGAAGCTGTTCCAGATCCCCCACTGACAATTCGGGCCAGGGACCAACTGCTCGCCTTCGTGACAGGGTCCCACCCACGGTGCGGCTCCCGACTTTCCCCCCCAGGAGCCAGCCTCGTCCCCCTCGTAGCCCAGCTCGTGTGGTCCTTCGTCACCGAGACCGCCACAAACTTCGTCTTTGGCGAGTGGTTCAACCCCGACGGGTGGCCCAGGAGCAGGCTGCACGCGTTCTCGGCGTCGCCCGTGCTGCTCGCCATCACGAGGGGGCCGGCGCCCCATAATGCGGGCCCGAGCGGCGGCGTCGGCGGCGCCAAGCCCGGGGCCACAGTGAAGCTCGTGAGCGGGACTCGCTGGGTGGAGGAGGTGCGGCCGACGGGCCCGCCGCCGCTCGCGCACCAGTGCGTGCTGTGCGACTCCTCGCCCCCTGCCGGCGCCGGGGCGAGGCGCTGCCTGGCCTCCAGGAGGCCGACAAGGGGGACCGAGGGGAGCGCCGGCGTCAATTCCGTGAACTCGAGGTGGTTCGTGATAGGCGTTGATGACGGCGATGACGTCACAGTGAGGGAGGAATGCAGGGGAATGGTTGGCGTTGTGATAGTGAGCCTGGAGGTGAGTGACAGTCACCATGGCGATGATGTGGACAGCAGGGTGGTGGTTCCGATCATTGGGTGTGATTGCAGGGACAGCTGCGTGGTGTGGATGTCGTTCTCGAAGTCTTGCTTGAATGAACTGGTTGTGGTGGTGTCAAGGGGGCCTGGGGATTTGGTTGAGAACAAGATATTGGTGATTGATGTTGAGGGAACTTACCAGTCAAAGAGATTGGTGATTGTTAGTGAGACTATTTGCAATTACTCACTGGGGGTTGCACTTGGCTCTGTATTGCCAGTTAAGAGAAGGAATGGATCACGATGTTTCATTGTGATGGGGAGAATTAGGATAGCACATCCACCTGTCTCTGAAGTCATAATCGTGGATTCAAGTGCCAAAACGAGTGTTCTGGTCAATAGAAGAGAGAGGCCACGTGCAGTGTACCGTGTGAGTGACTCACTGTTTTGTGTCAGCTTCACTACTGGCCACAGCCTGTGCCAACTATGGGATTGCAGCAATGCCAGCACAGTGCCACTACGAAGTGTTCCTGATCGGAACAACCATTTGTGTATGGCTGTGGCAGAGTCAGGCTTCATTTTCACAGTTGGGAACCAACAAGTCAAGGTCATGGAGGCATATTCTGGCGTTGTGGTATTGTGCCTCCCTCTCCCTGCAATCTATGGCCTTGATGGCCTTTGGTCTTTACATTGACAAACACAAGGCCAGTACCATAGGTTGATAATGTCTGTAACAAACCTATTCAATAACAATTAATAAAAGGGCATCCCTTGCTATTCCTTGCACAAGATGAACCGAAAGTGAAAAAAAAAGTTAGCCCCCAAAGGGTGTCGGACCCAATGACTGACAGTTGAAGAAACTTGAGGCTTTTCCGCAACTTGGGATATCAGTGTCTCCCCTTGGGAGGGAGTATCATACGAGTTACACCAAGTTATGAGCAATCAGTCCCATCCGATGGTGGGGGCAGAATTGGGATCACTTTCCCCTCGTTTTACATCAGAGAAAATCCCCCGATAGTACTTATGGGTGTCTGATTGCATCAATTATGGTAAAGAACCGATTTTTTTTGATGACACTTGGTTACAGTGCTGTGGGTCGCGGGCTGTGGGTACTGGTCATGGGTCGGTAGTCTGAACTCCTTACCGGATTTTAGATGCGCGTTATTTTGTTGGATAGATACCTTTTGGTACGAAATAGTCCCAGATTTTAATGACTGCTTCAATTGAGGGCCTGGTGTCCGGGTTGGGCTCCAGGCAAATACTAGTTATCTGGTTTCCCAACTCAAGGTATATCTGTTGTTGGTCCCTGTTGTTGATGTTGCTTGTACTATCGCCATTGCCGGTCGCTTCTACACTTGTAGTTGTTTGTTTTTGTTTGCCGGTTAGAGAGGGGAATGGTTTAAGGTTGCCGTAGAGAAGTGCCCTTCCAATAGACATGGGGTGAAGCTGAGGTTCGTTTTGGGATACCAGTCCCTGGCTGGAGTAATCTGTTGCCAGGTACTTTTTGTCTGTTGCTATGTGAGTGTATGGTTTATTGAGTGGATCCAATAGCAGCGACGCGGTAATCCCTGGAATCAAGTCAATTGAATTACGCAACATGACCTTACCGAAGCTCCAAACATCCGCTTTTGTGTCAAAAACCCAGTGGGAAAGTATCTCGGGTGCGAGGAATTCTATTTCATCCGGGGGAATATTCCTTTGTGCCGGAATGATTGAACAATCAGAGAATAGGGGACAATGTCCATCAGTCTCCCTGATCTGAATCGTATTTGAGGGAAAAGAAAAAAAAAGATTCTGTCAACACACCATTGCCCAAGGCCCAGCTCCAGAATCATCAAGAGAGAGAACAATAATAGCAGCTGTTGTAATAAGTGGGTGTCAACTTTTGTTGTTGGGGAAACGACTTTCGACCTGGAGAGAGTTTGTACTGGACTATGGGAGGCTTCAAGCTGTGACAGGTGGAGAGTCCCTGTGCCACATCGCGTAGTATCTTCATTCTTAAGCTGATTGAAACCACTTGGTCAAGTGCG
>JAHLWZ010000020.1:858-25203 GCA_020536535.1 Pelomyxa schiedti | reverse complement strand
GGTCCGGAAGGGTCCTCAGCACACTGATAAATGATCCCTCGTATATAGAGGGACTGCAGTGCAACAGCCACTGGATTGTGGGATGCGGTTCGCAGGTGGTGAGGCTGTGGCGGGTGAACGAGTGACTTTACAAAGGAGATTGTCATCCCCAAAAGCCTGAAAGGAGTTATGAGTTGCACACTATCGGAGCCACTGTGCACGATCCAGCGTGAGAGTGTGTACAACACAGGGGAGCTGCACACATTCGATTTTGTGGTTAGCTGTATCTCTTCCATTGGAAGGGGGTATATTTCTGTGGAGGCACCAACGGGCACATTGAACGTCTACAACACCAGAGACATGCACACTCCTTGCATGACCTGTTTTTCGCCAATGCCCAGTGTGGTTGTTCCACTTGACCATGGCCCCACACAACAAGGAATTGTGGCATGGAAGGTCGTTGGCAACGGAGCAGTGCAACAGATGCAATAATCCACCAACAGGAGCAAACCCACGCCCACACACCTGTTCACTGATGTCCAAACAGGCCTCACACTTGCAACTCTCATCAGTTAACAACAATGGCGATGTTTTCTGAAAAAAATCCCATCACCATCACAAAAAGAAAAAGAAAAAAAATCCCCGAACAACTGCACGAAACGAAAAACGATCGTAAAAAAAAAAAAAACCCGAGACGATGAGCCGAACAACACCTCCTACCAACCAACTTAACCACCAACCCCAACAACAACAAAATTCCTCGTTCATTACTCCCGCCCCCGCAGCCCCTCCCTCGCCTCCCCCGCAGTTCCCGCCCATAAGTTACGCGGCGTGGGCCCGCGGGCAGCTGCTGGCCCTCTGCGTGGGGTCCTGCTGCCGCCGCTGCGGCCTCGGCTGCCCCGCCCGCCGGCTTCCTGCCTCCCTGCTCCGGGACCACATCGGCCGCACGTGGGTCCTGCGGCCCCACACAAGGCTGGCCATCACAATGCTGGTCCATAGTTCCCCCGCCGCCGGTGGGGGGGGTGGTGCTCAGGACCCACCTGCTGACCAGCAACAGCAGAATACTAATAAGAATAATAATGGTGCGCCTGTGTGGGTGCAGCTGTGTGTGACTGTGGGAGTGTCACATACTGGGGGGGTGGTGGATGTGTTGAGTGCGTGCATTCCAAGGGAGGTTATGGAGGTTCAGGGGTGGGCTGGGAGGGGCTTGGCTGTGTGGGGCAGCTTCCTGGGGCCATGGGGAATTTATGATGTGAACAATGGAAGGGGGCTGTGCTCACTGCCTCCCGCTGATTCCTTGCTGACTCTCTGGAAGTTCAAGAGGGGCAGAAGGTGGGCAATAATGTACGGGCAGAGGCACTACGGCTGCAACAGTTTCGTGCTGTGGCCTGTTCCTGAAGATGGTTCTTGTCCTCAGATAGCAATTATTCAGGTACCGGAGGGAAAGGTCATGAAATGGCTTGACCTTCTGGAGGAGAGGGATGAGGACGAAGCAGTGGTGACAGTGCAGGAAGGAAGAAAGGCAGGTGCGTGGTGCGTGGACCTGAAGGCTACATACACAACAGGGCAGATGGTGATCAAGTACAGATGCCGGGGCTACTCCAAACGGAATGTGAGGAGAATGATTCTGCTGTCACCTGCAGGCAAGCTTATGATGGCTACTGGTGCATCACCACATGAGCAGCAGGTTTCCTCAGTGCAGTACGTATTCAAGTCCCTGGATAACAGGGTCACTGTGTGCCTGTGCTACATCAAGCCACGAAAGGTTGACTCCTGGCACTTTGCCGAGTTCGACGAGGTGAACAGGAAGCTGCAGGTGTTCTCCACTGCCAAAATACTGTCACACTCTGGCCGAGTGTTCTATGTCAACCAGGGCAGCAGGTTCAAGTGCGGGTGCGGGTGCGTGGCACTGTGGGAGCCTGGATGCGTGGATTTGTGTGACGCCACAACAGGCCGTTGGCTTCTGCGCCAGCCACTGCCCCCTGAGTATTTGGGTGTGTCATTCCTGCCCCATTCATTTTCCCTGGCAAGAGCATGAAAATGTCAAACAAAAACACAAGAACGTAATGAAGGGTCTTTATTAGTGGTGTGTTTGCTGTGCCTCATACCATCTCTTTGTTCAACATCAGGAACAAAATGTTCATTAGCCACCTTCAAGGAACATCACTAGACTATTTTTCAGAGCGTCAATGAACAACACGAATAAACCAAAAAAGTCACAGACACAGGCAACCATCGATGGTCACAGATACCAACACCCAAGACCACACGGCGCCAACACGAACAACCAAAATTATTACTTTTGTTTAATGTTATGAACAGGAAGAGGAGGGAAAGAGCCAAGAGAAACTCAAGCAAAAAGGGGGAAAGGACATTGCGTTCACGAGGGAGTGGCTCGATGCCAAACCGAACAGGGGCGTTTGGGTTTATGTCAAGGAAATACAGAATGCACGGGATTATGTTTGGAACACCCTCACTGACCACACATTCTCAAAATTGGTTTGGTCCTTTTTTATTTTTTAAGTCGGGCTTCCTTTGCTTTTTCGAAGAGCTGACATTGTAACTTTGAAAAGGCTATGTTTATTGCCGTATTTATTGTAATTGTAATTATTATCTCCACCATCACTTTTATTATTAGTTCCGAGCCGGAGTATTATGAAGGTTTCTTTGTAATCTACACCTATTTCCCCCTTTAATATCTTTCCAGACTCTCCAAAATCTTTGTTTGTTTCCTCTGTTCTTTTTTTTTTTTTCGCCTCCAACACTAAATCAAGTCAACCCAATACATCAGAATGGGGATTGAAGCTGGTTGCATCGCAGTTTGTAGGGCCCCTTATATTCAGTTTACTTACTAATTTTCAGGTATTCACACTGGAATATCTTTTGAAGGTTGCATCTGCCCCATACGCCGGCTTTTTACTTGGTAAGTATACTGCTTACCTTTCAAGTATCTTTTCTTTGACGGCAAATGCTTAAGAGCCAATGGCCCTGGTCGATATTATAGGTGCGTCAAGACTTCTGCTTTCTTGTTCTTATTTTATTGTTCAGTTATTGTACCGTACTATGTAGAACTGATCATTGGGACTTCTGTTAGCCAATTGGCGGTACTTCGAGTGATAAGACTGGTAAGAATATTTCGAGTGTTGAAAATTGGCTCCTATTCCGATACTCTTGTGGTATATTGTTTCTCTCTTATCAGATTCTCTCTCCTCACACTGGCAATCAAGGTCATCAAAATAACTGCTCAGCGAAGTAAATCCACGGCTCTCCTGTTGTTGAACCTTCTCTTTATAGAGTTGACACTGTTTTCCAGGTTTTTCTGTCAGTCATCCATATGTAGATCGGTTACTTATTATTACTCGCGAAAAAATACACCACAGTTTGATGTACTACATGGAGGGACTGGGGTGCGAATTCTATGATGGTTCCTGGGTCTATAAAACTGAGTATGATCCCAGTCAAGGGAAGAGGTATTTATTTCTTACTTTTTTTTTTTTGAACCTTATTGCTTGTAGTCCGTTCCAATCTATCATTGGCACCTATTGGTGGTTGGTTACCCCTTTGGCCGGCCTTTGTCAGTTTTGATGGATTTTACAGGTGTATTACAACTGTGACAACTGTAGGCTACGGTGACAACTATCCAAGTACACCACAACGTTTTCAATTTCAACCCAATAAGCACAAACCAGAAACTGAACTCGGGAAAACTGTAGGAGCCATTACAATGCTTGGTGGTGTTGTAGTATGGCCAGTCCTCCTATTTCCTTTCATTTTGCTAAAACTCAAAAAAGTCTCTAGCATTTCCGATAGGAATCTTCGCTTCCAATTTTTCTGATGTAAAAGTTCCATCTCAATTGGAGACAAAAAATAACAAGAAATACTTCAGGTGTGGCACGAACAAAGGGAAGTTGCCAAGAAGGCCAAAGAAAAAGCAGAGATGGAGAAAAAAGGTTCCGATCCAGCTATTCATAAAACCGCTTACAGTCCACCAGGAAAATTCGAGCTGCTTTTGGATGAACTCACACAACAGAACCAAACTGTAACGGAAATGTTGCAACAAGTTGTAGACTACACTTCCGCGTCGGAATTGACCATTACGGTTCGTGATTTACAAGGCTCGTCCCTTGCTGATACACAACCGGAGAACATAAGCCGCGGCGCCACAGTAACCCACGCAAAACCGGAATCCCAACGCAACCAAAAAAACCACCACAAACACCATCATCATCAGAAACATCACAATTCCAAACACACCAGCCACAGTTCCTCTAGCTCTTATAAATAATCAACACCCGCTATCTTCTGATTTTACATCAGAACACAAAGTAATAACAACGTTTATACAAAACAAACTTTTTTTTGGCTATTTTGTTGTGAACATTTTCGTATTATGTACTCTAGGTGTTGTTGGTGTGACACAAGGGAGGGGGGCTACTCATTGTGTGCTGCTGCAATGAAAGTTGACATACCAACCACTGTGCAAGGGCTGTGTGGCCGTTTTCTGTGCTGCGCCTTACAAGCCCATAGAGTGAGTTTCCTGAGATGTCTGATGATGTTATTGTGTACTTATTGCATAGCCACTCCACAACTGCTTGGTGGCCGTTCTCACAGGCGTGGTTCAGGGCATAGTTGTCCACGGCAGAGATATCTGACCTCTTGAGTGAGAACCTACCGGCCAGCCACTGAGCCATTTCCAGCCTTCCACTCGCACAGGCAAGCCGGAAGGCTGCATTGCACATGTCCGCGGCGTCGTTCTTGGTCAGTGAGAACTTATCCACAAGCCACTTGGCCACTGCCAGGTGCCCGGCCTGGCAAGTTGTCCTGAACAGTGAGTTACTCTTGGCTTGAGCATCCTTCCTGGACAAGGTCGGATCCATCATTGTAACCTGAGAAGGGGTCAGTAAAGCATTGAATTTAAAAGTAAGGTTGTTACCCATTGAGCAAACCGAAGGTGTCCATTTGCACAGGCTTCATTTAGTGCGACAAGCCATGTGCTGTGGGGAATACAAGTACCATTTAGCGGAACTGTGGAAGGGCAGGAAATCTTCTCTCCATGTGGCTCAATGGTCTTCCCTCCTGAAGCCTCTTGGGTATTGTTAGAGGTCAGAGGAGGCGAATTCATGCTCTCAAGGTGACTGTCAGTTACATAGCAAGCAGAAAGTGGGTCCCACAGTACCACGTTGGCTGTCTTCCTTTTTTCTTTGTGTGTTTCGCCTCTCTCACAAACCCATACTTGGTGTGGTGGCTTCGCAGTTGCTATATGTATTCTGCTCTCCTTTACATCTTGGGAGGTATCTGATTGCTCTTCCTTATCTCTTGTCACAGACGGTATTAATACCTTCGCTCCCCTTCCTCTCCCTACACCATTGCCCGTACTACAGCCACCCCTTCCCCCCTTACCGCCGCTGGTTGTAGTACTGTAACTAGCACTAGTAGCGGGAGCCACAGCCCTTTTTGATTCCAGAACCATTATCCTCCTCATCAAGGCAGATATAACCCTCACAGCCCCCGCCGTAGCACACATCTTCACCAGTCCCTGGCTCAAAGTGGGCCTCGTCACTGCCACGCCGCCGCCGCGGCCGCTGCCACCCCTGCCGGCGCCGCTGCCCTGCCGCTGCGCAGCGCACACCGACGACGGCGGAACCAGCAGCGAAGCCACCAGCGATGACAGCGGCCAGAAAGACTCCCCGACACTCACAATGAACGCGGTCATTTCGTCGCTGGATGTCATTCTCCTGCCGGTTTCTCCCACACCAATCGCCGGCATCACAACCCCCCCACCGCCCCCAACTCCTCCTCCTCCAACACCAGCACCAGCACCAGCACCAGCACCAGCACCCCTCCTACTATTATTGTTGTTCACAACTACAATTACGCTGTCACCGCCGCCACCACTGCGTAGTAGCTCCATGTCGAATTCTTCCCTCTTCTTGGTTCTTGTTGTTGCTTTTGTTGCTTTTGTTGTTGGTGGTGTTGGTGCTGTTGCTGTCGGCTCTTCTGAGGCCTCAACCTTGATGCTGCTCGTATCTGACGATGTAGACGGGGGGGGCGACCGGTAACGCGAGAGGGGCGACGACGGCGACGCGCGGCACCACGGCACGACGAGCGTCCACAAGATCTCGCTGCGGACGATCGTCACGTCGTGCTTGCCCGAAGGGGTGCGTCGGCCCCCGACAACAACCACGATGTCGCGTGGATCATCACCACCTTCACTCATTTTTTTTTTTTTTTTTGCTTGTTTTTACTGTGTTCAGTTTGTGGTGGTATTTTTAATTGGTTGTGAGCAGTTAGTGTTGTTGGGGGTGGGTTGGGGTTGGTTTGTCTTTGGGTGAAGGTGCTGGTGTGTTGTTTGGTGGTTGTTGGGTTGTTGTTGGTGGAGGTGATGGTGAAGAAGGGGAGGAGGATGCCGGCGGGGATGCGGATGATGGGAGGAAGGATTCGGGGTGTTCCAGAACCTTGGAAACGTGCGGGGGCATCTTGGGCTGTGTGCTGTGGCAGTAGGTCCTCAGTGAGCCCAGCAGGTCCGCGTTGTTGTGCAGGAGCACCGCAAGTTGCGCCGGCGGAAGCTGTAATATTATCGGGAACGAAAACGGCTTGGAAATCTATTTCCGGAATGTTAGTTTGGTGCTTGGGTTTTTGTGGTTTAAGGTTTGGGTTTGGGTTGAGTTGTTTTTGTTTTGTTGGAACAGAACAACAAGTTTACCTTCACTACGTTGACAAATCCTTCCCATAGGATGCGGTCCAACCAGACTTGCTTGCGGATAAGAGTTGACAGCAACTGGTTCATCACAAAGCTCATCAACTTTCGGTGCTTTTGCACCACCCAGATTGTCTTTGTTGTTTGCATTTACAAAGTTAGTGTGTTGAGTGAGTCAAGAGAGTTTACACACCGTTCTCATGAAAAGTGGGGGTACCGGAATTTCGTCCACTAAATGTTGCAAAACGGCTGCAAGGACGTCTTGAGTGTAGATATTTCCTTGCTCAAGGCATATTCGTATTGCTATATGAATATATCTTGTTGATGAATGTACCGGCACCTAGTAGTGGACATACGCTCAATAGCGGATTTGACATAGGCTGTAGGAACAGTGTGCAACATTATCAAAAAAGATCTTGGGTCCAGTGGAGAGGACGGTGTGTGCAGTATTCTGTTAATCATGGCCAATAATACATTGGGTTTAAGACCCAAATACTTGGGGAGATACTCTTGGATCTCTTCCTGTGTATAATTGATTATTGTTGATTATTGAGAAGGGAGATTAATCTCTGTCTCGGTATCGTTTGTGTCACACCTTCGTCAAACCTGCAACAATTGACACCAGAAACCTTGTATCGTTGGAAAGTGCAACGTGTACCCTCTTCACAGCGTCGACCAGCTTTGGTGGTGGTTTGGCTGCAGGAAACATGAGCAATGAAGAAAAAGGGGGATAATTTACTTTGGTCAGTCATTAAATGCAGAAACAGCAAAACCAAGACTTCGACGTTGCACCCTGGCGCCAAACCATCCAATATTTGGAGGAACGTTGGATCTTCCTTTGGCATTACAGCCACCAATGGAGGTGCAAGACTGTGCATCACTTTCTGTGTTTGTTTGTCGCAAAGGGAATAAACTTCAAACAACCTTTTCGAGAATGAGGAGTTTTTTTAAACGATTATAAGAATACTTAGTGAGCAGAGTGAAGTCTTTGGCAACCAGTTTAAAATAGAATGCTAGTCTTGAGGAAACTTCTTCCGGACTAAGCTTTTCCTTTTGTTCCTTCATTCAATAATCAATAAAACTTAATTAACTTTACACATGTGAACCTGGAAGGTGATATCTGCGTTATCGAGAGTGATCTCCATCATCTCTTTTTTAATTTTTTCTTCAGGCTTTAAAAAACCAACAAAGACAGTAAGGAAATAAAATGATTAATGAAAGTATACCTTGCAATAAATTGGTCCCAAGAGATTGTTGGAGAATTCGATGATTTGAGCAGAGGCAGACGGAACCTTATAGAGATAATTGGTGATAATATCTGTCGCTGCCGTACTCATTTTATTATCTGCACTCTTTTTTGAGGAAAATCCTATCGTTGAGGGTGGAAGAGAGCAAGTACCCTTTGAGGTGACAAACTTGAGCACATGAGAAAGGCATCTTGACCGCAATGGCGGGAGGTAAGCAGCCCATTCCTTCACTATATGCAAGGCTGATAGATTTTGCTGATTCTCAGACCAAAGATACAGGATTGCCAGAACTTCGTCAGGAACCCAGGGTGCCTGTCTGAATGTAAGAGAACACCGGATTGCTTTGGAGCTTTTTTACCTGGATAAAAATACTGCTCAAAATTTTATGTGAAACTTGCAATGTTTGCGCTGCACCAATCAACAACTGTTTGCAAAATTCAGCATACAAAATGCCACCATTGTTGGATTTGATTTCTCTGGCAGCAATTGCATACATCAACTTGAGTGCAAGAGGTCTCCTAAAAAAAATTATTCTTCGTACGAGCAGACGTTCAGAAAGAAACCTTGCAGTCAGATCCTGTAGAATAAAGGATATGATTTGAGGAATGTTATCACTGTTTTGATATTGGAACGAAACAAGCTTGGCGATGAGACTGGATCGTAAATCCAGTGCTCCTGCAATTGCAGCCTGAATGCCGTGAGAAAAAAGTGGGCAGGATAAAAGGTACGTTTTCTTCTGCCATCAGAATTCGCTGAATTGCACTGTTACTCATTTCAACCATGTCGTTTGAAGATAGGGAACCCTGAAGTAGTTAGCCGTGTGTTGATTGAGGGTAATTTCACCTGTGCTGGAACAGCCTGCTGAGGTTCTGGTGCTGTTTGCACCAACTGAACTTGTTGTGTATATGATGGGTACTGTTGTGGCTGCGCAGATGGTGTCATACTGTAGTCTGGTTGGTTGAGTGGAGGTTGCATTGGCAGTGGGATTTGGCCTTGTATTTGCAGGGGTGGCATTTGCATTTGTGGTGTTTGCATGGCTGATAACGGAAGTGGAATTTGCATTGACAGTGGGGGCAATCTAAGAAGCGTTTACTTTTATTGAATTTGAGTTTTACTTTACTCTGTTTGTTCAAGGCGGGCAAGTCTTGGATCCCTCCTTTTTCTAGAAGTAACTTCTGGAGGAGGATTTGAGCTTGCAACTTGAGAAATGTGCAAAAGCATCTTTTTTTATGGCAGTTTTCTGAATTGTCATAGGGTGCAATGGGGCATACTTGGTCCAAAGATTCTGGGAGAGAGCCGTAAAAGGGAGGAGGTGTAGAAGCGGCCTCTATTCTCCACATATTTTCAAGGGCAATGTCAACAACGGATGAGGCTGATAGTTGCGAAATTCTAGAAATAAATTAGAAGGAAAAGAAATACAACCCTCTTTGCTTCACCCAGGAAGCCGCTGTTCAAGAATCAAGGCATAGGGGTGCGGAGGATACTGTGTTGGAGCCATAGGGGGTTGAAGTGGAGGTTGTGGAAGCAGCTGAGGAGGTGGAGACTGTGACAAGGCCACGGGAGCAGCACTGGATTGCAATGGTTGAGTCGGGGGTGTATTGGGACCACTTATTTGCTGTGAAGGAGGAGGAGTAAGAGGAGGACTGTCGGCTTTCATAGCAAGTTCATTCACCTGAAGGTTTCAGTATTGTTAGACCATCATCTGAACAGTTGGTGGAAATACATTCTCCAGGTGTTCATTGAGCAGGTCTTTTGCCCCCAGTTCAGTGAGTAGCTCTGTGAATAGCGGCATATTCACTGTAACGGTTTGTGTATTTGTTCTGAAAAAAAATAAACAGATAAGTACATTACTCAAGGGAGCTGAAGAAAACCTTAGTGCAGACAGCAAACAAAGTTTTAATGTGTAATGTATAGAATGCAACTGAGCGGTGAAGCTGTTGCTGAGAGAAATTATGGACTTCACTGCTTGCAAGACCTGAGAAAGAAGTGATTGCCGCTGTTTGCCAAGGTCAAGAAGTATCCGGCCAATAACAATAGCATGTGTGCTTGTTCTGAAGGGTTGGTGAGTAAAAGGAAACCCCACGGAAAGGGTATGATTACTGTATTTTGTTAGCCATTTGAATCAACAAATCAAAGACCTCCATGGCATCCTTGTTGACTGATGCGGCAGACAACACATGATGGGTGGCAGGGATTTTTTCAAGAGAAAATGTGCCATCGTTTACATTTTCACTGTTGGTTCCACAGAGGATCACAGATTCCATCAGTCTTATGGAATTCACTCTGGCACACTCTGGTAAAAAAAGTGATCGTGTTATGCATAGAGTCTTGAGTGTGTTGATGTTATTCCAGAGGGCATGTGGATCTGCAGGCCCTTCACTGGGAGGCTTGAGTCTAATCAAAATAAGTTACTCTGTGTTTTCGTTGATTGTTTATACAAGATTTCCAAGGATTTCGGCCACAAGTTCGCCACAGCTAAGAAGATCCTGCTGACAACCACCGTAGGATTGTCATCAACAATATGTAGAAACATAACTGTGCAGGGTTCGATTCCTTGGAATGAAATAAGCTTCCTTTTTAAACGGGGGAAGGCAAAATACTTTCAGGAAATTTCCGGCAAATTGTATCCAAAAAACCTATGACTGCAGCACGAACAGCCGGAGCTGGATCCGAGGTAAACTGTAGAATTTCATTGAACGTGTCATTGACCAGAACCGCCATGGTGCTGAAATTGTTGAGGAATGATGAGGGTTCACTCGGAGAGTTCAGCAAGAGATCAAAAGCCTGGACAATTAATTGATTTATTTAGCTGAACCAAAAAAAAAAAAAAAAAAAGGGAACTAAAACAGAAACAAACACAAAAAAAACCTTTGTGAGGACAGCCAATCTTCCACACTCAGAGGCAACGAGAGGAGACGACTGGTTGGAGTTGGTGAAGGGAGTGACCAGACCCGCCATCTGCGCCTGCGCCTGCGGCTGAGACTGGGACTGGGGCGTGGGTGCGGCCCAGGACTTGAACTGGTCCAGCAGCCCCCTCATCTGCCCCCTAGCCGCCCCCACCTGGTCCACCACCCCCACTCCCATCCCCCCGCCACCCACGCCCACGCCCACGCCCACACCCACACCCCCACCCCCACCCACACCCACACCCAGCCCACCATCCCCAAGCCCCACGACCGCCGACGCAGTGGTGCTGGCGGCAGCAGCCATCATCATTATGCTCTCGTCTCCCTGCTATTAGTTGATTGGTTTGGTCGAGGGTTTGTGGTTTGTTCCCGTGTCCCGACCCTCTCCCTGGTTGGTTGGTGGCTCACCATCCTGCTGCTGGTTGTGGTGGTTCCGTCGCGCTGCTGGGGGCCGCCACCTGTCCCTGTGGATGTCCTCGCCGCTGCTGCGCCACCACCACCACCACCTATCACGTAGTCCAGCACTCCCCCGCCGCACGCTTGCGCCATTGGTCGCGGCTGCATCTGTGATAGGTTTCTGGGAAATCCCAAAGCGGGAATCCGGATTTGCGATACCTGAAGAGGAGGCACACCACCACCAACTCCACTCTCTGCAGGCAATGGGAAGTATTTCTGCTGATGATGGTGTCCCTCAATTGGAGTCGTAATCGCAGTCATTTTGGTTGACTTCACCAATGTTGCAGCCTTGAGGACAACCAAGGACTTTCCTGAGAGCCTCCTCTGCCTTAGCTTTCGTTTTCCTCTTTGGCAAATCCTAAACCTCAGATCAATTCCACTAATTCCTATGGCTGCAGTGACCGCAACCCACTTCGAGAGCACCCACAATTGCATTGGTTCCTTCGTCGAGAAGGCAGACGCAATGAGTGAACTGGCACGGTGTTACCGCACAGGTGATCAAGGAGTAGCTAAGAACCTCGACGAGGCACTGCGCCGCTACAACACTGCATGCGATGGGCGTGGGCTGTTTGATGTTGGGTGTGACTACTACAATGGAAGTGGTGATGATGGATACAACCGTAACACGGACAAGGCGGTGTCGGCGTGGACAATGGCTGCTCACCTGCGGTACAACTGGGCAATGGCGCGGCTTGGGTGGTGCTATCAGCATGGCGTGGGTGTGGAGCGCGACCAACAGATGGCTGTGTCATTCTACACTTCTGCAATTAGCGTGTGGCCAGGCCACTCCTGGCGGCTCGGTGTGTGTTATTTGCGTGGTGAGAGTGTGCAGAGGGACTGGGCCATGACCGTGCAGCTCATCCACCAGTCTGGTGACAACAAAGATGCACAGGCGTACCTTGGGTGGTGTTACTTGTGGGGGTGTGGCGTGGCAAAGGATGTGGCAAAGGGTGTGGAACTACTCAACTGTGCTCTAGGGATTAGAAGTCGTTACAGGGCTGATGTGTTCCTTGGGTATTGTCATGAAAGGGGTGTTGGTGTTGTCCAGGACACCAACAAGGCTCAGGAGTTGTACAACAAGGCAAAGAGTACACCATTGGACGCAGGGGCACTTGGGGAAATTGGAGAGTATTGTGAAAGGGGAGACTGTGGAGCACCAACAGACAAGAGAGCTGCTGTTGGATATTTCCAGATGGGTGCTGAGGGTGGTGATCCTGTTTCAATGTTTCACCTTGGTGTGTGTCTCAGGGATGGTGTTGGTGTTGATTGTGACGTGGACCAGTCACATCACTGGTTGGTGATGGCTGCCAAGCTTGGTCACAGGGGTGCATCAAATATCCTCTCTGAGATCTCTTCCTCATCTTCAGTGAGCAACAATGGGAGGAACAACGTTGCAGTGCAACAAGAAGAAATCACTCCTGAAACATTGAAAAATCAAGTTGAATCCCTGAAAGAACAGCTCCTTGAAGAAAGGGCACATTATGAAGAGGTGTGTTGTGTTATTGCCTCGTTCACTTCTTAGATCACACAGCAATTTGAGTCTCTCAAGAAACAAGTGGCACAGTTGGAAAGAGAGAAAGCAGAGGTTCCACAATTCTCAAGCTTCTTAAAATTCATTAACTTCAACTCTTCTGCCACACCACAGGAACATCAAGCAGTTATCAATTTGGAGGTGCAGTACTTTTTCCCCAGAACCCAGATTAACAATTAAATGAAACAAGGAATTCTGGGAGGACTTGACAAAGAAGATTGATGAGGCATGTGAGTCAATTATGATAAGATTTTTTATTTCCACAGCTGCAGAAAGAAAATGAACATCTTGAGAGTTGTGCAAAGACCACAGAGGCAGCACTCTTTCAGGAACAAACTTCAGTGGCAAATTTGAGGAAAGAGCTCCAAGAAGAAGTTGTGAAGTCCACAAGATACATGGTTCCTGTCTCCCTCCTCTTTTCACACTTCATCCATGTTTATGCAGACCATTTTGAACACAATGACATCACTGATTTCTGCCAATGTTGGTGATTTTGATGTGGAGAAACTGCTTGGTACAGGATCAAATGCTGCTGTGTTCAAAGTGCAATTCACAAATGCAGCAGCCAACAGGAGCAGAACCAGTTCCACAACCACTCCCATTTTCTCATCATCATCAACTGCAAGTTGTTCTGCTTCAGCATCAGATTCAACAACCACAGACATGGTGATGAAGATCATTTTCAACTGGGAGAACACCCCACAACAGACACTGCTGCGGAGGAAATACATGGCTGAGTGTGTTGTCCTCTCACTGGTTCCAAATCACCCAAATGTGATCCACCCTCTTGGTGCTTTGGTCATCCCTTGGTATTTCTTTTATAGAAAGGGAACTCTGCAACAACAAATCATTGGCCATCCTCATGCCCCACTGTGGGATCACACTGTCATCATTCCTCCTCTCTTCCACCTCCAGCACTGTCAAAGTTAAGAATTTGTTTGTTCAGGGACTCAAGGCAATCTCCCACATTGAATCACATTTTGTTGTTCACAGGTAACACCACCCTTCTTCTTTTGATGTTCTGTTGTAACACAAACACAGGGACATCAAGGGAGACAACATTCTCGTTGATCCAGAGACTGGAAAACTGACACTGATCGACTTTGGCGAGGCACAGCACTGCCCAAGCATGGAAATGATGGTGTCAGCCACGTCGCAACCATGGGGCAATACAGGCATGATGCCACCAGAGCTGAGCATGTTCCTCAAGAGGATCACAAGGGGCACAAGTAGTGTGTTCTCATACTCAAAGTGTGACTCCTTTGCACTTGCCCTCACTTTCTGGGATGCTCTCCTGCCACAATCCAACAGGTTCATTGGGAGCACAATGAATGGTGACATGAGCACGTTCAACACCCAGAAACTCCTCAGCCAGTTCCCTCTTCATTCAGTTTCATCTGTGAAACCCTCACAGCCCCAAGTGCAACCAGCAAAAGCTGTGCCTAAGTCACGCCTTTCACGTGCCTTCCCTTTCTCACTGTTTTCATCAGCAGCATCACCCACACCACCACAACCACTGCCAACCCAAACGACAACTGTGACATTAGGAGAGGAGGTTGATCAGAACCACAATGGTGGTGTGGACCCCACTGTTGCTCTGTTGGTGGAGTCCGTGATGATTAGGATGATGAACCCTGACAAGGCTGCCAGGCTCTCAGCTGCAGATGCCATCTCAGCACTCACGCAACAATCTCCCTCCACAAACAAACTCTGATCTCTCCAGAGCCTCATTCTTGGGCACCTTGCTGAAAAACTCTAGAGAGATTAGATGGTGGTAATGATGGACCCATGTGTGCTGACCAATGACACACCAAATCAGGACTTGGGGCACAATACAAAAAACACCAGTTTCCAGTTTCACTCAAGAACACCATGTTAACACTGTTGCCCAAATTGTGTTCAGTGATTTTAGAAGACGTCACGTCACACTCCAGAACAGTGGTGGACTTGTCCTGGCACCCAAACAAGGCTGTTGACACCACTGTGGTTTTCGGCATCTTGTAAAAAAATCGGTGCGTGACAAAAAAGGTGGTGGACACACCAAAAATTCTATTTTGTGCGTGGTATGGGCCCTCCCCTGCCATCAGATGCTGTGCGCTGATCATTACCTTCGCTGTCTCATTCTGGTAATAGTCCAGATTCGGCTCAGTCCTCAGTCTCTCCAATCATCCCGCTAAAGTGCGCCAGACTTCAGAGCCTTGCGGGCAAGGCCGAGTTCGTGTACTTTGTGGAAGTACACATGGTGCTTCCTTGAAATTGAATTGTCCATAACGTGTTATTCTTCTAACTCCATAACAGTGGCGTTATGTTCTTTCCGTTCCCACGTGTTCAAGTGACAGGGAGTGAACAGCCTGACAACCACTTCGCTTCAGAGAAGGAATGATGGTTTGGGGGGCTCGTTTTGCGGTACATGCCACTCCACAACAAGTTGGAGTTCCCCGACGAAGTCTAGTAACTATTTGCTCCACTTGACAAATAAAATAGTTACTGGACTTTAGTTCCCATTGCCAGAAGTACTCCGAGTGGCATGTACCACAAAAAAAATCACATGCCACGCCAACAACCTGGCAACCACGCCAACCACCTCGTTGTTGTAAACACAAGTCATCTTTCCAAACCCTCCTGCCGCACTTCCTTGTGGAGGTGTCACACCCACACTGCCTCGATTTTTAGCTTAGACCGAGTGTTAGCGGTATGGATAGAAATAGAACTTTAGATGATCAACATGATGGCCGCGAAGCTAATGCGCGGGAATGGAATCCACAACTTGGCCGCACGAGAAAAGTCGCGTGCTCTTAAGCCGAACCAAAATTGTTTAATTGTGGCCAAAGTCGAGTAGAAAAACATTATTCATCTTGCTTGTTTCTAACCGTTAGAGTGGGATGGATAAAACGAGGTTTAGACCATTTTTCGTCGTTTCTCCTCGATTGTCCATTCTATCCCCTAAGTTTATCAAATTCCTACGCGTTTTGCCACATGCACAGAGCCCATCCAGGAGTCATGGATACAATGCTTTCCTCCTGAGCCACTGTGTGGCCACGGCATATCTGGATCAAAGGGCGGCTGTTTTTTGGCCTGTCAAATTCCTGTAAAAACAGCCGCCCTTTTTTTTGGGCGGCTGTCCTATCAAAACCATGTGCAAAACAGCCGCCCCTCGGGGCGGCTGTCTGAAGTACTTCAGGAAGGGGTGGGCACGACAGGAAAATGTGTCCCCTT
Organism: Pelomyxa schiedti; assembly: GCA_020536535.1. Lineage (NCBI taxonomy): Eukaryota > Evosea > Pelobiontida > Pelomyxidae > Pelomyxa > Pelomyxa schiedti. The sequence continues at coordinate 9,171 of JAHLWZ010000020.1, read as the reverse complement.
GTGGGCTAGACTGTCAAAACAGCACAGGAGCGTGATTAATCGAAGGGTGTTTGTTCTGGCTGGAAAGTCACGGTTACAAACAACAGTGTAGTACAACAATAGGGGGAAGTAAAAAGGGGCAGCAACAACAACAGTACTCTGCCTCAGTCTACAGCAACAGATTTGTCCAGTCTCCGTGTTTCTAGAAACGATCAGAAAAGGGCTGTTGGTGTCGGCGCCCGCGTATGTGTAGGCGTCGAGCGGCGGTGTTGGGAACAACAGCAGCAACGGACCGAGTGAAGGGGGTGAAGGTTTACCCAACAGTGCCGGCGCCCACGCCATCAGCTGAGGCCTACGACTACGTCGGCCCCTCGCCACCAGGGCTGACTGTACTCCGTGTAATACACCTGCGCCTACGACGCTGACACCGACGCCGACGACGCCTACACATACGCCACCGACACCACCAACGCCTTGCCTGCACTGAGGCCAACACAAACCCACATCAACACCCTCAGAATAACTTGCCAACACTGACACAACACTGACACAACACTGACACAACACTGACACAACACTGACACAACACTGACACAACACTGACACAACACACACAACACACACAACACACACAACACACACAACACACACAACACACACAACACACAACAACAGAACTCACACTTAACCAGCATGCAAACTCCATCCACAAGATGCTCAGACCAACACCAGCAACAAACCAACAAAACCCAAGTCCACACCCCCCTCCCACTCCTCCCAACAGTAGGGTTGAGCAGGAAGTACCCCAACCTTTCTTCTCCTCACTCACCCCCCTTTCCTGCTTGGCACCAACAACCCAAAAACACAAACAACTAATTGGAGATAAGTAACCAAAGAGAAAGGGAAGGTTGCACAAGGATAATGCACTGTAACAATACAAAAATTTACCTTGCACTTGTTTGGTGTGAGGTGGCAGCTGTTTGTTCACAATAATCCACAAGGGTCCACATATGTTCTTCACAAAAAAAATTGGAAATACCAACTGCCCACCTTGTCTACATGTTGCAGACTCAAACCTGTTAAAAACAGTGAAAAAAACAATGGCTTTTTCCCTTTGGTAAAACAGCCGCCCGGGCGGCTGTTTTATTTTTTTTTCCTTATTAAAACAGCCGCCTGGCGGCTGTTTTGAGGGGGCGGCTGGGCGGCTGTTTTTACAGGAAAGTGATAGGGAAAAAAACAGCCGCCCTTTGACCCAGATATGCACACTGTTGTGCTGGGAGAACATCCCCTATAATAGTCTTCAATCGAATTCGATGGCGATGGCGACGGGCATCGGTTCCCTCTTTGAACAGGCCAACACAGGCAACACCGAAGCGATGCGTGGACTGGCGCAGTGCTACCGCCGTGGTGAAGGAGTGACCAAGAACTTGGCCGAGGCTCTGCACTGGTACCGCGCCGCACGCGATGGTGTAGGCGTGTCGTCGGTTGGGAGTGACTACCACATTGGTGGTGACGTGGACAAGGCGGTGCCGGCGTGGGCCGTGGCTGCTGACTTGGGCCATACGCCGGCAATGTGTATGCTTGGGCGGTGCTACCAGCGCGGCGTGGGTGTGGAGTGTGACCAACAGAGGGCCGTATCGCTCTACAGCGCCGCAATCGCCAAATCTCCCCGGCACTCATGGCGGCTTGGTGTGTGTTATTTGCGTGGCGAGGGTGTGCCGAGGAACTGGGCCACGGCTGTGAGGCTCCTCACAGAGCCTACAGTCGAGCATGCACAGGCATTCGTTGGGTGGTGTTACTTGTGGGGGTGTGGTGTGACACGAGACGCAGCAATGGCTGTGAGACTACTCCGTTCTTTTCGTGGTTCCAATGCGACGGTGTTCCTTGGGTATTGCCATGAAAGGGGCGTTGGTGTTGTCCTGGACACCGAAAAGGCTCGTGAGTTGTTCAACAACGCAAAGAGCAATGCACCATGGGGTGCAGAGGCACTTGGGGAACTTGGAGAGTATTGTCAAAGGGGAGACTGTGGAGCACCAACAGACAAGAGAGCTGCTGTTGGATATTTCCAGATGGGTGCTGAGGGTGGTGATCCTGTTTCAATGTTTCACCTTGGTGTGTGTCTCAGGGATGGTGACGGCATTGATTGCAACGTGGAGCAGTCACAACACTGGCTGGTAATGGCTGCCAAGCTTGGCCACAGGGGCGCAGCAAAGCTCCTGTCTGAGAGCTCTGCACTTAGTAATGGGTGGAACAATTCTGTAGTGCCACAACAAGAAGATAACACTGTTGAAACGTTGAAAAAACGAGTTGAAGCCTTAGAAGAACTCCTACTTCAAGAAATGGCACATTCTGCAGAGGTGAGTGAGTGCATTCGATTAGGCTCACAAGTTAACACACAGAAATTTGACTCTCTCAAGAAAGAAGTGGCTAAGCTGGAAAAAGAGAATGAACATCTGAGGAAAGAGCTCCAGGAAGAAGTTGTGAAGTCCACGAGATACATAGTTTCTCTCTCACTTGCTTTTCACACTCACTCCATATTCAGACCATTTTGAACACAATGACATCACTGATTTCAGCAACTGTTGGTGATTTTGTGGTGGAGAAACTGCTTGGCACAGGGTCAAATGCTGCTGTGTTCAAAGTGCAATTCCAAACCACGACATCCAACAACCCCAGCAGCCTAAGCATTTCCACAACCACACCAACATCGACTTCAGGGGCTTCTGGTTCAGTGTCTCCAACAACAGGCATGGTTATGAAGATCATTTTCAACTGGGAGAACACCCCACAACAGACACTGTTGCGGAGGAAATACATGGCTGAGTGTGTTGTCCTCTCACTGGTTCCAAATCACCCAAACGTGATCCACCCTCTTGGTGCTTTGGTCATCCCTTGGTATTTCTTTTTTTTTTTTGGTTTCAATTGCAATGATGAACCACCCACAGCCTGCCAGCCGAGTTTGTGGAAAAAATACCAAGTGACAAAAAGTATTTCAGGGAGGAACTCTGCAACAACAAATCGTTGGCCATTCTCATGCCCCACTGTGGGATCACACTGTCATCATTCCTCCTCTCTTCCACCTCCAGCACCATCGAAGTTAAGAATTTGTTTGTTCAGGGACTCAAGGCAATCTCCCACATTGAATCACATTTTGTTGTTCACAGGTTTGTCCCCACGCAACACCCATCCTTCTTCTTTTGATTTTGTTGTAATACCAACACAGGGACATCAAGGGAGACAACATTCTCGTTGATCCAGAGACTGGAAAACTGACACTGATCGACTTTGGCGAGGCACAGCACTGCCCAAACATGGACATGATGGTGTCAGCCACATCACAACCATGGGGCAACACAGGCACGATGCCGCCAGAGCTGAGCATGTTCCTCAAGAGGATCACGAGGGGAACCAGTGGTGTGTTCTCGTACTCAAAGTGTGACTCCTTTGCACTCGCCCTCACTTTCTGGGATGCTCTCCTGCCACAATCCAACAGGTTCATTGGGAGCACAATGAATGGTGACATGAGCACGTTCAACACCCAGAAACTCCTCAGCCAGTTCCCTCTTCATTCGTTCTCATCTGTGAAACCCTCGCAACCACAAGTGCTGTTTTCATCAGCAGCATCAACCACACCGCCACAACCACTGCCAACCCAAACAACAACTGTGGCATCAGGAGAGGAGGTCAATCAGAACTACAACGGTGGTGTGGACAACACAGTTGTTCCGTTGGTGGAGTCCGTGATGATTAGGATGATGAACCCCGACAAGGCTGCCAGGCTCTCAGCTGCAGATGCCATCTCAGCACTCACTCATCAATCTCCCTCCACAAACAAACTCTGATCTCTCCCCATCATTCTTCGTGCCAGTAAAAATGACGGCCCCCATTCATGTGATGTGATGCCGAGAGTGAGGATGCTATGGTTCAACCGGCAAACAAAACAGCCTCTTTGTTTCATTTTAGAAAAGTTACCCACCGGGAAATGCGCACCAAATCGAATTTTCGGTGCCAATTATCGGCGGCCACTGTTTCAAACAAATAATTTTAGTGATGAAGGTGTGAAAGTGATGGCTTCCCGAAAAAGGGAATCACGGTGTCGGCCCCGGAGGCTACCCACAGAAGTCTGACAACTTCTGGGAATTCAATGACACGTGATGCTGTGCTGTGGGTCCACTGAATAAGCGACTGTTATTAGCCCACGAACCTCTGAGCCATCTCCAAGTGTCCACCCACGCACAGCCCCCTCAGCACCGCCACCTGCTCCTTGGCCTTCCTCCTCCTCTGCTGAAGGTACCTCTCCGTCTCCGTGTCTGTCTCATCACCCGTTGCGGCCGCGCCCACCTCAGCCTCCCACCAGCAGCAGCCTCCTCCTCGGAGCCACCCCATCCCCCTCGACTTGTTTCTGATGAGCCACGCGACGCCTCGGGCTCGCGCCCCGGCCGCCGCCTCGATGGAGAGGCAGTGCCGCGAGCCGCAGTGGCACATGCTGTGCAGCACCAACATCCGCTGGGAGTCTGCTGTTTCGTGTTTGCAGGTGTCATGAGGTGATGGGTGGAACTCAGGGATCTCGTCTCTTTGATTTTGATTCAACTTCTTCTTCATCGCAGAAGAAGTCTTTTTCCGACCTTCTTCGGGTTGATTATTTTATTCAAGAGTTCTCATCGTTCATGAAGCGACCTTGTGCGTTGTTGGTGTGCCTCTCGATGATGGCCTCTGCTGTGGTGCTTGTGCAAGTAGCGTCCCCCACCGACACCACTCTCACCGGCGGCACATTCGCTTCAGGTACGGCAGGCACCTGCGAGTGGGAGGGGACAGAAGAGCAACAACAACAGCAGCAACCACCAACAACGACACAAGAACAGAAACAACAACTGGCTGTACACGTGCAAGAAGTGCAGCACGAACAACAAGGGCAAGGGGAAGGACAAGGGGTTGTTGTTGTGATGCTTGGGCCGCCGGGGGCGGGCAAGGGGACGGTGTGTGGGAGCGTGGGGGAGAGGTACGCGATGACCCACGTGTCCAGCGGCGACCTACTCAGGGAGCATGTGCGTGTGTGCCCGTGTGTGTGTGTGCGTGTGCCCGTGCCCGTGTGCGCTATCCTGGAAATACATTGCGTTGGGCCTAAAACATATCTAAATTTATTGTTAAAGTATAAACATAACGCGTAATGGATATAATGTGCAGCGGTAATGTAGTGCTGGACTAATAATATATTTGTGCGTGGTATTGGGGGAGCGGTTGGGAACTGATTTGGCATGATAGATATGGAACAACTCGTCGATTGGAATTCAGGTTCAGGAGTATTTGGCTGCTGGATTACTGGTTCCTGATAGTATAGTTACACAAGTAGTAACAGAGCGGTTACGCACTGTCGAAAATGTGGGTGTGCAGAAAATTGGATATACTACTACTACTACTAATGCAATGTCTTTTTGTAGGGATGGCTACTAGATGGATTTCCACGGAATCCAGGGCAAGCCACATCACTTGTGCAACAAATTGGCCGACAACCAGATGCAATAGTTATTCTCGATATAACTGATGACGCCGTTGTAGAGCGAATATCTCAAAGAAGAATTGATCCCGTCACAAACCAGGTATCTCTTTCTTTTTGCGTTTCTACACATATGTACACTTACGTATATCATCGACAGATATACCACCTCATTTACAATCCTCCTCCACCAGAAGTCATGAGCCGAGTGATCCAGCGGCCTGATGACACTGAGCCGGTTGTGCGCTCCCGCCTTGCACTCTACCGGTCCTCTCTATCACCCATTCTATCTGCTCTGGTTGGTGAGAACAACACACCCATCAACGTAGATGCTAGCCAGCCTATTGGCTCTGTGTGCAGCCAAGTCATTACGTCACTCTCACATCTCTTCCCAAACAAACAAACAAAGTAAAAATCACAAAGCCACTACAAAAGAGATCCATTTTCTTATCTATCTGTTGAAGATAGAAAGATATGGAAAAGAAAGATGGTTTAGGGTTGTCCTGTAGTGGTTGTCATTGGTATTTGGGTTGGTTGTGGTTCTGGTCTAAAGTAGTCAGTGATACGTGGTTGCCGCCTTTCTTCTTCCTGTATTTCTAGTATTTGCTCACGATCAACTGAAATGAGGCAGCTTCTGGAATCCTGTTCATTTTAGAAGGCTGAAAACAGTTACCAGGGGAACTAACCTGCCCAGTTTCGAATTCTACTAATTTGTACTGGTCGGGAATAAGCATAGACGTGAGCTTAATGATGGTTGATGCTTCTATCTCATTTTCTTCATCCTCCAGGAACTCAGCATCCTCCGCAGAACAAGAACCACCATTCACCAGTTCGCGTATCTCGCGTTTTACCTTATCGATACCGGTTAGTGCAAAGCTGAGGAAGTGAGTAATTTGTAATTTACAAGTTAGTAAGGGAAATGCAAAGCGCCTTCATACTTCTTCCAATATTGGCTTAGTGATTTTAGGCAATAGTCGGTCACGCGTATAATAACCCTCCACGTGGTTGTTGGCTTCTCTTATCTCTTCATCGGTGACAGTAAAACCGCGTGGTATCATAACCACGTATGACGTGCCCGAGCTGTTGCTCACGAATCCGGGGGAAATACGCACCATCTTGTCTGTATGTTGTTTTCGGGTATGTTTGTTGGTTTAGTGAGTTTTCTGTTTGTTGCGCATCACTGTTATGCTACTGCAATTTCGGTAAAAGGAAACAGGCAAAATCTAAAAAGGATTAAAACAAAAGAGTTTCAGGTACACCAATCACACCAACAAAGACTACCATACTCATTACAACCAAAGCCGAAGAATCGTTCCATCACAGCACCGGCACCATCACCATCGCGTGGAAAACAAAAAAAAAGGAATTTTTGACTCGTTTTCCAAGAACCGCCTGAACCCACAGTTTGTGTTCCTGTATAATGTGTCATTATGACACATTATTTTCACTGTATACTTTGCATTTAGTAAAAGACATGAAAGTAAAATGGGTGAGAAACGGGCACTGTGAAGTCACCAACATAAAATCCAGTCAGAGCATCATGGAGTGAGAACTGCACTTGAGTGACTGTGGAGGAATCTATGTGAGATGTTGAGAGAATCAGTCCTGATTGCCTGTCAGGAAATGACCAGGTGCATGCAACACAAAGAGATGGAGTTGCAAGCTTTTCTGTGTGATAGACTAGGAAGTTTTCCATTTCTGAGCCAACTGACGAGCAACAAAACACATGGCTTTTGGACATGGCCACGACCCTAGTCTTCCCTGGAAACTGCCACATTTCAAGAGAGGTGCCAAACTCAACAAGAGAACTGATTTCCCTCCCTATGTGCCACTGCAATGTGCACACAGTGCCATCAGGTGACCACATGAACCCCTCTGTTATCACTCTCCCACCAACACTGCACACTACCCTCGATGTTATTGCAAGCTCTTTGCTTCTGAAGCTTGACTCCAAGTCAACAAACAGTGCAGTTTCCATTTTGTCACCAATTTCACGCAGCAATACCACGTAATCACACAGTGGTGAGAACTGAAGGAACACAGTGGGCCCACCATGGCGGGGGCATTTCATCTCAACTACTTCCTGCTGTTGAGCGTCATTACAACTCCCAACTCTTGGAACCCGGCAGAGAAGAATCACTCCACCAGCAATCCCCACAATCCACTTCCTATTGCACTTGAATGGGTTCCTCACCACCCCGATGAAACGTCCAACACCCTCTGTCACACTGGTACCTGATATTATTACCTGTGATTCTACTTGTGAAGAAGAAGAACCAGCATCAGCACAATAACCCCTCCTTATGGACACACTCCATGGAGAATTCTCAGAATGCCAGCTGTTGCTGCTTGAAACCACAAGAACACTCCCATAATCGCCAACACACCCGCACACAGTCTCGTCGTCGTCATCGTCGTTGTTGTGCTGGCCAAACTCCATCAAAGAGTGGCAGACGACTCCCAGTGTCGGAGCGTGGAGGTGGTCCTCGCGTCCAGGTTGGTGCCGCTGGAGTGGGTTATGGGAAGCCCGAAGACGGCGGACCTCTCGGGCCTGAGCACCCAGTCGCGAGCCCACGACTCGAACAGGTGACGCGACCTGGCCCACTCGACCATCGACGCGCGAGAACAGCGTGGAACGTGGCCGGCACATCCGACGGCAACAACCTGTGACGACGGACTTATGGTTCCGTTTGCCGAGTACATAGGGGTTTATGGGAACGGGGTTTATGGAAAGAAAAGAGTGCTGGGTTCATTTGAATGTATCTAAGATTTTGTTTGGTTTCAACTGGGGTGGGTGATGTTTTTTTGAGGTGGTTTGGTTCAGGAGTGCCTGCTTTTTT